>CAUYSK010128766.1:0-44551 GCA_963575035.1 Avahi laniger
TCCATGGTACACGTATACCACATTTTATTAATTCACTTGGGTTAGTTCCACATCTTCGTGGTTGCGAATTGTGCTTCTATAAACATACAAGTGTTTTTTTGTTTTTCTTTTGTAAATGTCTTTCTTTCCTTTGGGTAAATACCCAGTAGTGGGATTTCTGGATCAAATGATAGTTCTACTTTTAGTTCTTTGAGGTATGTCCATACTGCTCTCCATAGAGGTTGTACTATTAATAATTTGCAGTCCCCCACTCCCAACAGTGTGTACATGTTCCTTTCTCTCTGCATTCATGCCAGCATCTGATGTTTTGGGACTTTTTGGTAAAAGCCATTCTCACTGCAGTTAGGTGATATTTCATTGTGGTTTTGATTTGCATTTCCCTGATGAGTGGAGTCATAGCTTGTGGATTTACAAGCCTTCTCTCCTCTTAGCCTCCCCCCTGCAAACCACACACATTTTTACAATACATTACTCTTTGTTTAAGAACTTTTACATCGAGGACATATTATTGACATTTTTAATGTATAGCTAACTTTATATTTTGGCTGAAAAAGTAAGAATAACTATGTTTAAATCGTAACATAACTATAGGAAAAATAATCCAGAGCATCTGTGTTTCCTTTTAGATTGAACTCTGGCAGATTTTCATTTATATCTTTCTTTCATCCAGCCATGGCATGCAGAAATTTAACATATCTCTTTGTTCAACCCATTAGAAAGACAAAAAGAAAAAAATCACAATCGTATGAATATAAGTCAAAATTAATGTGAAAGACCAGTCATGTCATTTTTGCTTTTTAAACCTGATATTTAATAAAATCAATTCTGATTTAGAGTTCTTGAATCAGCAACTCTAATATAAACTGCTGTGATTAACCATTAAAACATTTTGTTCTATTTATTCAATAATCTTGAGTAATTAAGGCATACAAAAGTTTAATCTATTATCACATTATTCTTTCATCACAAAAGTGATAACAATTTGACATGATTTACTATCTTTTTGATATAAATTTACGTAAATCTAAGCTAAAATGACAATTTATCTGCTCAGCCTTTGAAAACAATCATTAACTGTTCATTAAAATTTATCTGTTACCAGATTTTGATCTCAAATAATAGTGATTTCTCTGATTATCATTCAGCAGATAATTTCTGGCAAGTTCAGACAGCATGATATAAAATTTTACCACAGAGTGTGTACGTAGGAATGCTAGATATAGCTAATATTCAATAGTCCCTATATGTCAGAGTAACATCTCATTTATTCTTCCTGTTTTATATAATAATTTCCTTCAGAATTTGGCTGGTTCTTTTTATATAAAGACTATCTTCAAAAACACAGATTTTTTAAAATATTTACTGCATTTCTTTTGAAATAGTATCTCATAAACCATTGAGTTTGGACTATTTTAGAAGTTAAATTAGTGTATTGACAGGAATGAGCCTTGGAAATATCCAGTGTTCTCAAAATTGTAGATTGGAGAACAGTGATGGAAACAGAGACTTACTGGGGGAAAAAGAGCTTAGTTAAACAAGCCAGAATATATTACCAATACCAAGCATTGTAAGGCTAAGTACTGTGTAAAAATATGGGCTATCCCAGCTCTCTGTCAACTGGGTAAGTAGTGCTAAGGTTCATTGCGAAGGAGGAATTCTTTAATTAGAAACACTGAGCTCTGACATACTTTATTAGGTGGTGGTTCACAAGGCATTGGAGAACAGCAGATAAAAGTTTAAATACTTGATGCTGGTTTGGTTTGCTTGCTGTAGACCACCTTTGTTTTGTTGTTAATTTTGGCTATTTTTAAAAAATATATATTGGATGTCTGATGAATTGTGAACACTGGGGTAAATTTTGAGACTATAGCCATGAGAAGATATAACCATTGCTCATAAAACGTGTATGGGTTTTTGCTATTTGGAGTACATTTTGTTTTAATTAATACAGTAAATCAAATTTAATGCTTGACCACTTATTTTATTTTCACACATGTCCAATTTTGATATTGTAAATATAACTCTCTTAGAGAGAACAGAATTGGCTAATTCTTTGGTATAGAGAAAGATCAATAAAGAATATTTTCTATGCAAGGTATTAATGGATAATTATTAAAAAGAAATGGAGAAACCAGGACTGAAAATAACCCTGATAATAGTAATAATAATTCTCAGAATGATGATTTAGTTGATATATTATTGTGTTTTTCCCAAAAAATATTAGTTTCTTTTAAATGAAAATATTTCAAATGCTCTATTTTTTTAATTTTTGTAATTATAATTGATGAAAAATCAGATGAACATTACAAGAATTTACAAATTTAGTTTTCTTATTTCACCCATTTATCAATACATTTCATTTACTGAGTGCCTTTTACATGCAAGGATCTCTTGTTGGTGATACAGACACATCAGTGAATAAAACAGACACAAATTCTTGCCTCATGTTGCCTAAAGGACAGTGGAATTATTATTCTGTGAATCGAATGATATCTGTAACCAGGAAGAGGACAAGATTAGGGATCT
The DNA here is from genome assembly GCA_963575035.1 of Avahi laniger. NCBI lineage: Eukaryota > Metazoa > Chordata > Mammalia > Primates > Indriidae > Avahi > Avahi laniger. The sequence continues at coordinate 2,527 of CAUYSK010128766.1, forward strand.
ACTAACGATATTTATAACCACACACTCCTCAGTTAAAAAAGATTGAACATTTTCATTTTTCTACAAATGAATAAAAAGAACCTGAAGATTATTATTTGGAAATTTTAGAAGTTTTTCCTATGGCTTACATAATCAGGACCTCTTTTTAAGTTTTTTGAAAAAATGTTTATTGAAACTTTCTTGAAAGTTCCTTAAATGTATCACTGCCTTTGTCTGTAACTTTCGAAGACATACTCTTATTTATGCTTCTCAATAAAATAAGTTCTAATTAAAAATCTCATTTCACCTTGTAGGCCTGGTTAACTGCAGGGTAAGTTTTGGTCTTGTTATAAAACAAGACATTTATCATCCATTTGGTTACCAAACTCCAAAATTTCTTAACTTTATCCTATTATTGAGTGTTGTTATTAGATTATATTAGCAAGCCTTTATTCAGAGCAATATGAATGCCCTGGCTGAACAAGTGTTTAAGTTTTCATTCAGGATTATTATTCAAAAAAAAAAAAAAACAGCATTGCAAAATTGAAACTAAGGACATTGTCCATTAAGGTCAGGGAAAAATGTTAGTTTATCTTTGTATTTGCATAGATTTTCACATAGTATGTGTTGAATAAGTTTTTTGAATTAACTATTTTTCTCAAATTTTCTTAAATTGACATTTACTTGACAAGTCTCTTTTAATAGAAAAAAACGTTTTATTCTGTTCACAAACTAGAATGCTTTTTTATTACTAAACTATATTAGGAAAGGCAAAATTACATTGCCAACCACAATAACAATATTAAATCTTGGTATCTGCAAACATTATTTCTACTCCATTTCTGTAGATCCCTTTAATCTTCATTTTAACCTGTTTTTTGTTTCACTGTTTTGGTAATTAAAGATATTAATTATAATACATTTTCTGAAATTGTTAAAAATTATTAATGAAATTTGTTAAAGACTAAGGAAACAGACTTTATTCAAGGGGGATTTACTACAACAGGACCTTGTAAGTAGAAGACAGATACTTGGCTCATCTCTGAATATAATAAGGAAAAGTGAGAACTTATAGCCAAGCGGTAGGGTGCAAATCAGTGGATAGAAAATTACTAAGAGGAAATATCTGGGGTGAAGGGTGTCCCGGCTAAACTGACCTAACAGAATTCTTGGTGAAGACAGGTTATGGTGGTCAGACATCATCTGAGGGATGGTGGAGGATGAGAAACCCAATCAGATACCTAGGCGGATCATATATTGAGGGTGGGAATTCTGCTAAAACTGACTTAGCAGAATTCTTGCTAAAATTGGACAATACAGAGATGAACAACAGAAGCCCAAAAGTAAGGGCTTATCTGAGAAAAGAATGAAAAGGAGCCTGACTGACTAGAGATGGGTCAAGGAGAAATATCTACATTAAAGCACTCGTCAAATTTTACTTTAAAACTAGATTTTTCATTCAAATATACTTTCTAAACATCTTTCATTTGAACTTCATTCTTTAGTGTCTGATGACTTTCCTTATGAATTAAACTTAATACAATTTGAATCTTACAAAGATACTATGCTATATGATCACTTATGTTGAAACATCGTGATATTTTATATTTATCAGACAACCCAGTGACTCTTGTATTTGGGCTTTTAAGAATAATTTTCCCTATGTGCTGGACAGAATTAAGGAATGGAACTCAATTTCTCTTCATTTTTCTAATCAGTTCTACCATTAGGTAGTAGCATTTAACTTCCTCTTTATTGGTAGGACAAGATTGTATTGACAGGATCAAGTAGGAGATTAGTTTCCTTCCCAGTATATACTCCTCAGAGGAATACTAACCCTCATGAAGATGGAAAGACTTAAAGCTGTAATTCAGAGGCACTGTATTGCCTGATCAGCTAAAATAAATAAGGAGAAGGACTCTCTGGAACACAGGCTTAGAAGAGTAAAATGACGAGAAGGATGCATTTCTAAGGTCAGCCTCAAATTGTACAGTGTAATTTAAAAAAAGAAAACTCAGTTCTTTTGAGGAAAAAAGGAGGAAAAAAGAGAGAAGTGAAAAAATACAACCGTGCATTCCTCACAAACCCATATAATGGCAATCCCCTGCTGGAATAAGCAGATATAATAAAACAACCTGCAATTTTTCTTAATAAAAATTTCAACTCAGTGGATGTTCCAAAAAGTTACTATATGCAAGGTAGTATGTTAAGTGTTAGGGGCCATGAGGATTGCTAACAGTACCAGCCAGTGAATCTCTCGTAATCTGGGCACACGAACCAAGGTGTTGAAGAGGATAACAGCAGCACATCGTCAAATTTTAGAATATTCATGAATGGAAATCTATCCAGTCTCTGCTTATTTTAATAATTTCCATCTTACCTTATTCAAAAGAATATAAGGTGGTTATTAATATTCAAGGACATTTTTCTTTAACATTCAAAAGGAATTGCTAATTCAAATAAGTTGTGTATCCATTTATTTTTGTAGTTTAGATAAATTCATGTTGCTGTGATGCTTGCAGTTGAATGATACCATTTTGCCTTAGGGGTTATCACTACTTTTTAGTTTGCTTTTCCTTTTCTTACAAATTTGTTTCACTTTTTGAAAAATGTATTTTATTCTTATAATTCTTAGACATATCCAGTGAGAATATGTATATCTAAATGTCAGAATAATTTTATTCCTATTTTTACATATTACTGTTTATTTCAACAGATGCACAAAGATAAAGCAATTATTTCTCTATACTCCTAGTGGAGTATAGAAAGAGAAAGACACAATCCTATCTATTTGTATGGAAAATGGCTCACATTGTGAAAAGTATGCAAGATTTTATATCTTGATGACTTATTTAACATTTTTATATAATAAAATACCAAATTCTACTTTATTAGTCTATTTTAACATTCATTATCTTTAAATAAACAATGTGTAATTTAAGAAACAATAATTTTAGGTCATTTGAAATTTAAAACCACAAATCATTACTAAAGTATTTATATAAATTAGTAAATAATGAAATACTTATTCTTTTATTAATCTGACTATAGACTATACACAAGTTATGAACATTCAAAAATGAATGTTATGAACATTCAAAATGAAACTCCATATGTATATGCATGTAAGATAATGAATTTCATTATCCATTTAATATATATTTTTTAATATATTCACCAAATTTAATTTAATTAAATATTTCACCAAATTTAATACTTGAGTATTGATTGCTGTCATAGAAAAGGAGATGCTTTTAAAACTGTTTTTCTTATACCCAGGGATCTTTCCTGCCAAATCATGTTATAATTTTTTTTAACTGTAGTCCTGAGTTTTCATACTATTGTCCTTTAAGATAATACTTGTTAGAAATGACCCTTACATGCTTGTCACTATCTGCAATGTTTGAGAACATGAGGAAACTGACCTTAATTAAAATTGCATGATTGCATTTCAGCAAAATATTACAAGTCATTTCATTTCACTAAAATTTTATTATGTATCCTATTGTGAGACACCAAGTCGGTTATATGTATCTTGAATAGTTTCTTTTTTTTTAGTAGTGCTATAAAGCAATTTATGGTAAGATTGAGCAATCAAAACGATTGTATTAATCTTGCAATTTCTCTGAAGAGATAGATAAATTAAATCAGTTTGACCATAGTTAGACTTTCAACCCAATAAATAACACATATAATCAGGAAAAAAATTGTTTTCTGAATTTTGAGTTTATAATACATATTTTAAAATATATTAAATTAAATCACATTTAGTTGATTTAAGCTATTGCCTTCATTGAAAACATTAAATTATACAAAGCAGACATTCTATAAAAACTCATAATATGAAGTTACTTAGATCACTTGCTTATAATAACCTAAGATAATATTACTCCATTGAATTTTTATTTCAATTTCTGATATTTTCTATTTTTAATTTTCATTTTATTCAAAAGGGACAACAAAAATCCTAATAAATAACTTTAAATCTGCAGTCAGTCCTAATTAGGTTATAGTGTGGTATAACACGGAGAGTATGGTATTCAGTTTGGCTTCAAGATTGCTGCCCTTGAATCCTTGCTCTGGTGCATGTTTATTCACCTTGAACCTCAGTATTCTAACCAAACAAATGGGGATAACAATGTATACCATATTTTCCTGCTGGGAGTTGAAATAAGAAAATATTAGCAAAATGCTTGGAATACAGAAGGACTCAATAAATGTTAATTTTGTTGTGAAGAAGAAAATGACACATGATTTTATCATCACTGTCTTTTTTTTCCCCTATGGAGTTGGGAGGACTTTGTTCAAAGTTGTCTCTAGTATATGACCTTCTGAAAGGGGAGAAAAAGGCTATTCAGCTGCTGTTTCTATATTGTGATTCTTTAAATTCAAGAGCAACAACACTGTGTAACATGCATTGTGTCCCTCAGTTAGAAGAGGAATTATATTTGACTGTTTGTTGACTAGGATCTGTGTTTGACTTTCATGCATAGTTTCTATCTTTTGAAACCATGAATAATAGAACATAAGTGAAAAAGTTATTAGTTTTCCACAATTATGCATGATCATAATAGTCTCTTATGATTGTGCTCAAAGCTAATAATTAATAAGGATATGCTTATAGCCTTTTCTTTAAAATATTTTTAATATTAAAAATGTTTTGCTTTGATACTATGTGAACATGTCATTTATTTATTATGTTTACAATTTGGATATAAAAAAACATTACCTCAAAACTCCTTTGCTTCAAGTATCAAAGCAATTGTCATCTTGAAGCTTAGCTCAGATGTAAACTTCTCTGTAGGCTTTTTTTTTTCCATACAGAAGGGATTTTCCTAATCTTTCCTGCCATCTCATATTAATTATATCTTAATTTAGTACTTATTTAATCAATATTATTCATTCACTCTACCAATACTTACTAGGCAATTTTATTTCAGGCATTTTGGTAACTGTTTCATTATCATTAAGGTAGGAACAATTATTTTCCTCCCAAAATTAATCTAACTGGGGGAAAGGAGATACTCAGGGAAATAGACCAAACGTACAAACCAATGTACGCAGATGTGCTATCAGGCAGGAAGGAACAAGAGCATAAAGTATGACTAACCAGCCTTGAAGGGTCACAGAAAGCTTTATGGACGGAGTGACTATCTAGTCTCAAGTTTTAAGGATAGGTCAAGGTAGGCAGGTGAAGAGGTCCAAATAAAAATAATGATTCAGGCAAAACTACATAAGCAAAGGTTCTGAGAAGAGAAAGTGAGTTGAATTTGAGATACACAATAAGTCTGAAGTGTAGTTGCAATCTGGTCGATAATGTTGATGGCATACACACACACAGGGAAGATGTAGATGAAAAGTTAGACAAGGGAAGATAATTTTATAAATTATTTTAAAGAATTCTAATATTACACAGAGGGGAAAGTGCGCAACGACATACTTGTGAGTAAAGGAATTACACGTTCAGATTTAAGTTTTTGGTAAGATAAATCTGACTGTAGTGAAAAGAGCAGATGCGAGAGAGCCACACGGGTGTTCAACAAACCAGTTAGGAAGCTACTGCAGCCATCTAGTCTAGAGGTGACGGTGGTAGTGTCGGGGGTACGGAATGAGCCAGTCAAGTAAAGTGGGTGTGGAGAGATAGTGATAGATTCGATTCTCAGGAGGAAGAATGCGTAGAACTTTTGAGCGGATTGGATATGTACAACGAGTAAGAAGGTAGCTAAAAGCAGTGTTTAGGTTTAAAGATTTGAATAGAAGGAAACATCACATAGTGAGATAAGGAAACTAGAACCGAAAACAAGTTTTTTTCCTGTTTTGTAACTCTTCAAGGAAAGTCCTCAAAGACTAGTGTAATTTTTGTGAAGTATCTTAGTTTAGTTGTTATAACTCTCTTTAAAAGTTTCTTATAAGCATGATGATTTCAAGAGATCCCCCAAACTAACTTAAATTTGGATAGGGTTGATATTCCTGTATGTTAACAAACTATTCTTTGAGAAAAATTTATTTCTGAACAGCAGTGGAAACATGTACCCAAATCAGAAGTAGAAGAAAAAGAAATAATTAATACCTAAGTATTATGTAGTAATTACTGAGTAATATTTTTAAGTAGTTCCCTACACATAATTTAAGAAAATCTTTCAATCTTTCCCTATGTTAAGATGGGTAACTATGTGCGAAGATGGATATGTTAATTTGTTACACTATAGCAACCATACTATATCATCTTTTATACCTTAAATGTACACAATATATTTTATTTTAAGTATGAGAGGGTATGAAGACCATGAGACATCCTCAATACATTTGATAAAGAAGACAGTAAAAGTGTGGTTCTGGGTAATCACCTACTGAAAAATTATAGAAGTTTAGAACAGGCCCTTAAATGCCATATAGATCAATTTTATCCTATTTTTATAATACTTTGTGTATTTAAAATCATGTGTTTGAGTACAAAGAGTTGGGTTTAATTTTATGGTATATAATTGCACAATTTCATACCAGTATCAAATATGATTTAAAACACTTCACGTCCTTACCATATGCTAGACACTATTCTAGGTGCTATATAAATGTTAACTCATTGAATTTTTTTAACAGACTGACGAGGTGATCTTCTACAACAACTGAAGATTCTGAAGCACAAAGAAAGTTCAATAAATTTCCAGAGATCAAACATCTACATAGTTGGGAGAGGGGCTGGGATTTTAACACAGGCAGTGTGGCTCCAGAGTCCGATGTCTTGACCACTGTCTATACTGCCTTTTGATGTTATAAACTTATTAGTTGTTGGGTTTGGAGAAAATTTGACTTTGTTTTCAAAGAGCTATTTTCCAAGTTACTAATTACGAAGGATGAAATAAGTTTTGTTTAAATATGTTCGGTAACATTCTTGTTCACATTTATGTTTGGTAATAAGAGAGCTCTACTTAGATAGTATTACTCCCGGTTCCATTGATTTAAAAGTTATTTCCTTTCAGATTAGATATGTAAGATGGACTTAAAACAAGCAGTAGTTTGAGTAATTTGTTCTGCCCTTCTTTGTGAAATAAAAATAACTTTTATTGAAATTTAGAAAACATAATTATTTGCAATGATGATGAAATTTTGCTAGTTTGAATGTATATATGAGCAGCAGAATAAAAATGTGTGTGCTTAACACAGATGAGCAATATTGATTAGTCGTAGGGGGATTATACTTTACCAGTACACAGAAGAATAATTCTAAGTTTATAAATGTAATGTAATATGTTCATTTGAAGATAAATGGTATAGTCCCAATATGAGAAAAACAATATGTAAAAAAATGCTTATTTTTTCAGCAGATCTGAGAGTTATGAAGCTGTGAATTGAATCATTTTACACTGCTACATTTATACACATAGTTGATGGAGGTCCAAAATCTCCCAACTCCTGCTCCAAAATCTTTTATTATATTATGTTATTCCTTCTTATGATAAATTAACTTTAAAATGTCTTCACTTGTAGCACTTCCTGTGTTGTTTACAATAGAGAGCATTTCTTAATTCTCATAGTGGACCAACTTATGACAGGGGCAAACTATATAATATGTGGGTAATGTCCTTTTAATTTTGTAGTGGGTAAGACTGTGAGTCTGATGATCTAGGTCACTCATTGTATCACTCTTTTGAGATATTTTAGAGTTGCAAAATAGTTGCTGTGTATCTCTCATATAGGAATAGTTTAGGATTAAATTGCAAATTGTAGTATTATATCTAGAAATGCAAATTAAAACTAACAGATGTCTATCCAAACACCAGAGAAATACGGTAGCTGCCATAATTGAAATATTTTACTCAATACTGTGAATTTTGATTTTTTTCTTAAGAGATTTTGCTGACTAAAAACTCTCATACCTGAAACTTTCTTGATCAGAATCTTTATGCTCTACGGTTCTATGTGGTATGGATAATACTATTTGAAAAGGGTGATGAGGATGGAAAGTAAAATTGAATTAAAATATTTTAAGAATTTTTTTTGTAGCATACAGGCATTACATCAAGAGCTTTGTATAAAGTTCCTTACACCGTGCCATACTGCGATTACACATCTTGTTATTTTATTTTGAGATGGTTATAATAAAATGTATGCAGTGTCATAGTTTATGAATAATCTGCATTGTCTTAGTTTATATGTGTATATGAATTTTGCAGGTATGCCTATTTACCTCATGAATAAACAGAGTGCACATTTAAATCTTCTAAAGGCCTTGGAAACAATTTAGTTATGATTCTGTTTAAATAATCAGTGAAGCTGTTTGTCCCTAAGAGAATAATGGAAAAAAATACTTGGGCAAACACACCGCTCCGCACTTTCCCCTGCCCCACACACATCTATCCACTCATCGATCTGTCTTTTTGTCTATCATTTATCTCTTTCTTTATCTCTATATCTAGATAGATAGGAAGATATGCACACATATACATTTATACATTTATGTATTCTTAGACCTACATTTTTATTTCAAGTTTATCTAGATTATGGAAATAACTACATCAATATCTTTAATTCATTTTAAAGCATTTATCCAAAATAATTATAAAATAAACAATTAAATATATTTAGTATTAACATTAATAACAAAAGTTATGAAATATTTAAACACATTAAATATTTAAGTTGATGGTGTCCAATTGTTTTTTTTTTCTTTTTGAGACAAGGTCTTACTCTGTTGCCCAGGCAAGTGCCATGATGTCCGCCTAGCTCACAGCAACCTCAAACTCCTGGGCTCAAGGGATCCTCCTGCCTCAGCCTCCCGAGTAGCTGGGACTAAAGGCATGCTCCACCAAGCCCAGCTAATTTTTTCTATTTTTTAGTAGAGAATGAGGGGGTCTCACTCTTGCTCAGGCTGGTCTCGAGCTCCTGAGCACAAATGCTACTCCTGCCTCGGCCTCCCAGAGTGCCAGGATTACAGGTGTGAGCCACCGCACACTGCCCTAAGGGCGTTCAATTTTGTAAAACATTTAAGTAGAAAAGAATATTAGTTGAAACTTCTGATTGTTGCTCAATAGGATTTAACAATCTGCTGGAGGACATTGTCAGGACAAGGCCTGTTATGACTCAGGGCCTTATTTTTCCATTAATATAAAAAAAACACACAAAGTATAAAAGATACACACCTCTGAAAAATTTGTTTTGCATCTTATTTTCTTTTGTTAACATCTAATTTAAAATAATAATATTGGATTAAAATTTAGAAAATTACCCACCTCAGCCCCTTAACTGATAGAAAAGAATCTTCCAAGGATTAACTAATTGCCTGTGTATTTTGTCTAGGTGTTGAGGGAAAGCTAAGAGAATGAAGGCTCTAAACCCCCAGTGGAAGCATGATATGGCGGAGCAGAGCTGGTGCTGAATTGTTCTCTCTGATGGCTCTATGGGAGTGGATAGCACTGAGTCTTCATTGCTGGGTTTTAGCGGTTGCTGCTGTTTCGGATCAGCATGCCACAAGCCCCTTCGACTGGCTCCTCTCTGATAAGGGACCCTTCCATCGCTCACAGGAATACACAGATTTTGTGGACAGAAGCCGGCAGGGATTTAGCACGAGATACAAGATATACAGGTATGAAGCAAAGGGAAAGCAATTGCAGAGATAACATCCTTGAAGGTTGTGTATAAATACGTTTCTCTAAGGGAAAGTTGCAGATGGGAAAGGGTTATTATCAGAAGCGTTATTATTTATCATGCACCATAGCAATGTTTTCTTGCTATTTCAGAATATTTCTTGTAGATGTAATATATTATGAAAAAAATAGATAATGGCTACCACTTGTGTATCACTCCCAAATTTTAGAATGCTACATTGCCTTAAAGTGAATCCCAATGTACTAGGAGGCTAAGTTTCTCACTTTAAATAGCCAAAATTTAAAAATGAATTTGCTTAAATCACTTTTCCTTTCTACCTTATACCATGCTATGTTACCTTTTTCAGCCTAAATGACAATGCTGTCTTCTACTGGTCACTGAGAAGTCCAGTCCCTTTATCCTTTTTTACCTGAAAGGTAATTGTGAATTCAGAAGCTAAAGGAAACAACAATGGAATAAAACAAATAGCAGATAAACAGGACACAATAGCAAAGACCAGAGAAAAGGAGGAGGTTAAGATATATGACCTTTAACTTTTGGCATTCTTCTATATTTGAAATCTAAATATGATACACAAAAGGAGTCATGTATTAAATCCAGCAAATGCTGCCTGCTCTCCTAAAGTCCAGTGAATCACTGAACAGAGGAGTGAGTGTACAAGTGGTTGCCTGAATAGATTACTGTATTGATCTGTGCCATGAAGAATATTTTTGGTTTGATTCTTAGCAATAGAAGTTTATTATTTCCAGTTATTGGTTTAGCATTTATGTAGAAGCAAATTTTGTTTTGTATTTTTGTGTGTCTGTATCTAGGTAGATATGGTTATATAAATATTTTATTTTATGTTGTATGTGCACCAGAGGGCACTGTGCTTCAGATCCGTATGTAGTCTTTCATACAACATTATGAGAAATTTATAAATCCTATCAGCAATGTACTTTACGGAAGAGACAGAATTTCCTGAACAAGTTGCATGAAGCATCACATAATTATTGTTGTGCTTTTTTTAAAAAAATAAGAAATTCTTTACTCCAGGCAGCCAAAGCAGTGCCACAAGTCTAAAGAAAGGATTTGTTCTATTTAAAAAAAATGAAATGAGAAATACTAAACATTGTCTTTCTGAAATGCAGCAGAAACAGTCAATATTTTATGATCCCTGGTTCATTCATTTTTATATGTGTTTGTTGGTTTGGCCAGGTTTTCCTCACAGATTTTGTGAAGCTACTTGAATTTAAAATTGTAGGAATGTCTTATATTTTAGCATTCTGCAAGAGGATTTTTAACTGTCTGTCAAACAAACGGATGCCACGGCCTGTCTCCCTAATCTATTGGCATCTCTATCTGGAGGTCTGAGGTGTTGTCTTATGTGTTACTGTTGTGGTTTGGCTTATCAGTCGATCAGCTGTGAGTTGCAAACATGGCTTGACATGTTTTTAGAGGTTCAGGGCTGAATGAAAGACATTATTTGGATCATAATAGGGAAAGGGAATGAAAGAAAAAAAAATACTTTGAGGTTTGCTTGCAAGGTTCATACATTCTGTTTAGTTTTTATGAGATTCTCTTCCTGAAGACCTTCATTAGCTCTGTGTTCCTCATTTTTCCAATGCCTTTACCTTTGTAGCTTGAATAACATATATGAATTTTAAGTCTATTTATAAAAAATAGGTTATGATGTTTCCTCTTATCCCTGAGATAGGGTATAACTTCTTATGAAAACTTTTAAACATTTCTAATGACCCTATGATCACTGAGAGTTGCTATAAAATGAACAATATATACTTGGTTGGTATGAAGTATTTGCAGAGTGAGATCATTAATTATTTTATGTCATGTGTAGCTAAATTCTAAACAATTATGATATATAATATTTCACTTATATTAAAATATAAATATATAGTAATAAAAATGTGATTTTACATTCATGTCTACATTTCAATGCATTTGCATTTAGGAATACATATTCTTACAGATATATGTATTGGTTCTCTAATGATCTTGTTATGGTAAAAAGCAAATTAAGAACATTTTAAAGTAAAGTCATATTCTACTACATTTAGGAGGAAGACTTTTATCTATGTTATCAAGGAAAAAATAACTACTTATTAAAGGCATCTATGATTGAGAATTACATGATTTTACTTTCATAATAAAACAGGAGATGAAAGATTAGTAAAAAAATAATAGTTTATTCATTAGAGTTCCTTTAGTCTTAATAAAGTAAGGTATTGCATTTGTTCAATTATTAATTTCTTAAATTTCAGAGAATGACATCTACCTATCTATCCAATATAATGGATCTAGATTTTTCCACAGGACATTAACCTTTATCTTTGAGTGGTTAGAAAATCTCAAATTCAGGGATTAGACTAGCTCTCTGTTTTTTTTTTGTTGTTGTTTATGTCTTTAAAATTTATTTTCAAAAAGTAATTATTAGAGACTATCTTTCATAAATGTTTACCCTAAAATACAGGATTTGTGAATATTTAAAACACATAGAAAATTAATAATTTTTTCATATTTAAGTATTTGATTTATCATTTTACAAGATCATGTAATTTCCTAAAGTGATCAACCAAATTCTACTAACACTTATTATTACTGTTCTAAACACCTTCATGTGGCGTATTGCATTGACATTGTTTCAGAAACGCATCTCTTATGAATGTAAAACATACTATGCCTGTTAAAATAATTAGGTCAAATCTCTTTGAGTTGTCTTTTTTAATTTCATCGTCTTGTCCAGCAACATATTTTTCTTTTCATCCCAAATGTTAGAACAGCAAGATCACAACAATCAAAGATTTCTAAGATCATAAGAAGGGCTCAGATTAAAAAAATCACCATCTTATTTTGAAAAAAATATGTTTTTGCTAACTAACAGGACTTACATTTGTATTTTTAAACTAACGTGTATATGAAGTATTTTCAAGTTTTACTTCTGAAACTACATTATAATTTAAAATAAAATATAATTAACTTAGGGGTATGTCAGTTAGTTGGAGGAATCAGAATGACAATGCTGACATGTAACTTGTTATTTAGTCAGCTATTAAAACTTGGATTTCCAGCTATGTTTCCCTTTTATCTGCAGATGGATAATAGAAGCTAAAGATATGGCATTTTAAGTAAGTGTCCTCACTTTTAGAAAATGAGCTATGCCTGGAACAAATTTTGTCCACTCGGAAGCATAGAATAGGAGCACATTTAGCCCCTTGATAAATTGAAGCCTTGTTTTTGTGGTTATATTCTAGAAGCACCCTCAGTCAGTAAGTCCATCAGGATATGTGTAATTTTCTTTAGGCTGTGGAAATCCTCATTCTTTAAATAAGTTACAGGAGCTCTAGGCAAGGCACGCATTTTTAGTTACTCAAACTTAGATATTGTTGTCTTGAACCACAGATATGAATTTTAAATTCACAGGCTGGTGATTTTCAATCCCATGAAAGAAACATTTCACATGTGTAAGTCTTCATATATGATTACACAAAACAAGTATAAGTGAATCATGGGAAAATGATGATTTTCTTACAATCTTTCAAAATAAAGCATAGCTCTGTCATATTATTACAACTTAGCTTGCTCTTCACAGCAATGTTGCAAAGAATGGTCCAAGTGTGAGTGAGAACAGGAGACAACTGAGGTGGTGAGCCTTCCGGGTCTTCAAAGTCACGTTCCCTGAAAAAAAAAAAAATATATATATATATATTTAAAAATGACATAGAAAGAACAAGATAGCCTAGAAAAAGTTAAACAAATAGATAGTCACTTAGTATATGACAGGATTATATTATATTAATGTGTGCAAAAGAGTAAACTTTTGAATAATAGTTCTTCAATATGAGTATCTGTATAAGAAAAGCAGAAATTAGATTCCTTCTTCAAATAATGTACATGAATCTATTTTAAATGGAATAAAGATTTAAATGAAAGGAAAAATATATTAAGTTTCAAGAAGAAAATAGAGGAAAACATCTTCATGATACTAAAAACTTAGGATTTCTTAAAACACAAGGGATGGAGCATTAAAATACAAGTATTTTTCATCGGGAATAAGAACTGGACAGGTATTTATTGATATCATAAATAATATGAAGTGATCAAGATGATAGCATTTATAAAGAGCTTCTTCATTTAAAAATATATATATTTTTACAATAAAAATTATGGGGATTCTGATTTAAGATGTATTCTAAATAGCAATTCCTAACACAATTTGTTCAAATTTCTTACTGAAATACTATGAATTTGCAGGAAAGAAAATGAAAACTCATAACAACACAACATTATAGTTGATATGTAACTTTTTTGCCAGAATATGAGAGGCATTTTTAGATAAATAGATTTATAAGATTCAATGATTAGCAACGCATATTTTAGTGCTTAAGATAGAGCAAGCCTAACAGCCCGGATAAAGGCAGCACTTACCCTAAATAGAGAAGGGGCTTTACCATCAGCTACTTGCTCAGAAACCCAGAGTTAGTGCTCAGCAGAAACTTGCAGCTCTCTGTCTTTACAGCAGGAAGCTATTTTGGGATGTAGCCACAGTACAAATGAGTTCTCTCTAGTCCCCCTGTATTTGGTGACGGTACTATTCCCAAGAATAACATGGTTGGAAGGGAGTTTCCAAAGAAGGATGCCCCATGCAAGATTTGGGACCTACTTATGCCCAAAGATCATTTGTTGTTTACCTTAATTCTAATTTAATTCATTGCTGTGCATTTTTATTTGCTAAATCTGATAGCCCTAGAAGGAAATGTGTGAGTACTGATATTGATGATTATGTATCATTGACAAGCACTTTCAGAAGTAAACTAGGAACATAAAGAGGAGAGCTCTGAATGTAGTCGATGCAGTTCTCATGGACTTTTTAATTTAGATGATTAGAAAAATTAATATCAGGTTAAATTCTGCCTCAGCTTTACACTGACAATCAAACCCAAACCAGTGCACATCAGTGCACTCTACAGCAAACCAATGAGTGAATTGGAAACAGTTCACACATTCTGTCTCTTAGCAAAATCTAGGTATCATTTTTATCATTAAGGTATTATCTTTATTTCACATGACACAAATAAAATAAAGCAGTAATAACAGCACGTTTGTGCTTGCAGTACATGACAGGGGGACTGTAACATGCAAGGAGACCATGTTTCCTGGAGGAAGAAAGGAATAAAGTTTTTAAAATGTCAGAACAAAAGAAATAAATAGTTATCCTAAAGATACAGTGGGAGAGATTACCTCTTCATGGTCCCTCCTCCGATGCACACATGCACTAACAATCACACATGCAAACCTGGATACCGCAACAGGCTGTAGGAAATCGTGAGCTATAAAAAAGTTCAATGTTTCTGATCTCTAAAGCAGAATGAGAGCATCAGAACAAATAGATAAGATTAAAACAAAAATCGACTGTGGGTAATTCTTATATCTGCATTTGTCTGTCTTCTGCAAAATCACTTGCAAATATTTCTTTAAAAATAATATCTAAAAATCTCTTATATTTCTTTGCATTCGTGTATATTCAATCAAACATAAATTTTGTAGTTACTTGTCTTCCCCTCACCACACCAACTCTTTTCTACTTCTTCTGTGTTATATTGAAGAGTCTATAGTGGGAAGGATGCTGTTTATCCCAGTTGTTTGATTTACTATAAGTCATTCCATTATTCTGTGAGTACCCTTTACAGTGCAGTGATAAATTAAGAAGGATATTGTAAGTAGTGATTTTAAATAATAATCAGAATACATAAATAACCAAAATTATTTGAATATATTTATTCAACAACCATATTCATTAATCTTTGATTTTGAGATTAAACCATGCAAAAAATTTTAAATTGTGTTATTTAATTCTAATTTGCAACTGGAATATACATATAAACTTATATTTCAACTATCCTTTAGTTGTTGATGTTGAATAAATTTTAGTCAGAAATAATAAAGAAATATTAATTCAAGAGTTTCGGAATTATAATCCACTTTCAGAAGAGCCAGTTCTCACTATTATACATAATATCATTATTTTAAATTTTAAAAATATATTTTTATAATTATTAACAGAATTTATAAGTAATATGTTTTAGTTTAATAGTGTATTCATGTTTTGCTATTCAAATGAAAAAATGAACAAGACTGCTAGTTCACAATTATTTATGGAAGAGGAAATAACAATTATGATTTTTTGGCATTTAAACAAATACTTTGTCTGATTATTTTTCTCTATCAAATTCAATTTTACCAAGCTTTCCAATTCTTCACTGTCATTATCTCCGTGATCTTCTTCCAAGTAAAATTGCCAAAATTACTGTTGTTTTCTTTTGTTATCACTGTTGTGGGGCTTTTGTATTGTTAATATGTATTTTTTTTAATGGGCACCATTCCAAAAATTTAAAGTTTAAAACTAAAGGAAAAAAACTGAATAATAACACTTCTTTAGAGATTTCCTTGGCTTTTTTTTTTCTTTTTTTTTTTACAGTGTGGACATATTTGAATGAACTTTAATGAGAAAAAGTCATTTACATTATGAGTTTTCTCATTGTAAGTTAAAAAATATCCTAAAATGACATTTATTATGTCCTTTCTACTTTTATATAAAAATAAAGTAGCATGCTAATTGCAATCTTTAAAAAATTCAAGTTTTAAAAAAATTAGTCATGAGATTAAGTTAGAATATTATCTCTTTTATTTTAATAAAGTCTACGAATAAAAGTAGAAGATTAGACCCTCACTTTCAAATTGTACTTCCAAAGTTAAAGCTGAAATGTTTACTGAGTATTTATGGTTTATAATAGATGTTATTTATCCAATATCTCTAATTAGACAATTTTTTATAATAAGATCATTCTTTTATAGAAGTAGCAAGTTTTATAATTTTTTGAGATTAGTTTATGAATTTTTAAATTTCCTCTTATTTTCAATAATTTTCAATCATAATTCCATAATTTGCTCTAGCATGTAAGAATTATCCAGTAAAATCCATTTGGCCTAGAGAAGAGTCTTACATTAATTAGTTATTAATATTTATTGTCTCTCTTACTGAAATGAAAAATGATTATATATAGATGTTCAACAAATGTTTGTTGAAATATATTTGTGCAAAGGGTGTACATATATTTTTAAATATGCCCTTCACATATTTCTTCAAATTTCCTAATAAACAAAGGCAATGTGAAAGTATGCTATTATAATCAACAAACTTAGGAAAATATTGATAAACCATTTTAGTTTAAGTGTGAAAGCTAATAACTCTGATTATAGGGAAAGGGAAAATTGGTATGATATTCTGTTCCTGTTAAGAATATTGAATGTTCTCTACATATTTTGTTGATAGTGAAGATACAGAAGGATTTCACAATATTTGAAAGTAGTTCAGTAAGTGTCTAAGTTTATTGTTAAGGCACTAATACCTCAAACTACAAAGAACATATATAAGTGATTGTTTTTTGTGAGTCGGCCCCCACTTTTTAATCTCGCTTTTTTCCCCCATATGTGCAAGCTACTGAGTCTTTTCACTTTTGAAAGAGTTGAAAAGAGGCAAAGAGAATGGGCTGGCCTTTGCATGTCCTTTTTATAGCAGATGTTTCCCTGGCTGCTCACTTAAATAGATATTAGCAGCTAACTCATTAAACTACCTCTGTTGTCAGCCTCAAATTAGCAAAAGCTTAAAAAAAATTAGTCAAGTCTCTGTTTTGCTGTGGCCTTTGTGTACTGACTGTCTTATCTTAAAGACACACATAACTGTTTTCCCCAAACGAATAGAAAATTAGGTTTAAATAAACACATCCCACTAAAATTTATAAAGTACTCTCTCACAAAGTATAATCTTTCAAAACTTAACCATTACATGAAAAGTAAATTTTTAAAATACAACACTAAATTTAACACTCATAATACTCGTGTTAATTATAAAATATGGATAACTTTCTTTGAAATGATCTTTTTAGGAGTGAGGGTTTTTTTTTAAGGAAAATCAAAGATTTTAAGGATTGAAAATGACTTTAAAATTCATCTACTCAAACTAATGATGTTTAACGCATGCAATCTAATTCCCATGTGTAATGTTATGTGTAATATGTGTAATATTACTGTCAAGTGATCATCTAGCCAGTGTTTAAATGTTTCCAATGACTGGGAACTCACATCTCAAGATAACTGAATCCACACCTGAATACAGACGACTGTGAGGAGTGCCTTCCTTGTGAAGAGTCTTAATCTGTGAGTTTGTATCTACTAAGCACTCTCCCAATTCTACCTTTTCACTGTTGAATCAACAAATAGCACTCAGGCTTTACATTAATCTTCTCTTTTATTGAACAATATTTTTGTTCTATTGCATGCTCTTTCACGACACAATTTGATTTTCCTATTGCCAATAGCATTGCAAGTGGCCTTGTCTTATTTAAAGTAATGCAAGAACATGTTTGGCCCATTTGACAGATCTGTCAAAGATTTTCTTTTCTTTAATATTATAATCCAGCCATATTGGTTTATTTCAAATCTGCACATTTGAAAAGAATGTCTCCTATATATTCATTTGCATCACTGATAAAAATTCTAGCAAATAGCGGTAAAAATATATCCCTCAATTACGTCATGAGAAACCCTCCAATCATTAGACAGGTTCAAAACCTTTCATAAGTAATTGTAAAACCCCAAAGTTGTGAAAATAAACCATTTGCTCTTAATATATTTGGCTTCGAAACCTGCCCTGAAAGGGACATATGTGAGATTATTTATAATATTTGTTTTTGTACTTAATGCAAATATTCATATGCTGTATTGCAAGGATACCAATGTATCTATTTATGGTTTGCTGCCTCAGACTCCACTGAAGTTATTACACAACATATACTATGTATACTTTATTTCCCTCTAAAATGTCAAAAGCTCTGAACTCTGAAACACATTTGACCTCAAGAGCTTCAGATAAAGCACCGTGGATCTGTATTAACTTATAGGTTTTTCTTTAGCTTTTCCAGTAGGATATTATTTTTGGCCATATTAAATGTTTCAACAATATTCAGGTATTTTTCAGAATACCGACTGATCTTGTCGATCTATTAGTCTAGCAATTCCATCTCAGGAGAAATTAAGTACATTTCACTATTTGTTTTTAGTTTTCTAACTTTTTCAATATTAAAAATACAATCTAGGACACTTTTTTTCCATTTTGAACTTGAAAATTATATTCTAAAAGATTTCAATTATTTTTTAATCAAAAATGTTTCTCATCAATATTTCACAAATCTTTATTTAGGCTGTGACTTTTTAACTCTTATACTTCATTGAAAAGTTATTTAATTTTTTTTTCAGTTGATGCTTAATTTACAGAGTGAAATTACTTATTTTAGCATTATATTAACTTAATCCAGATCATTTAGAAAAAAGAGGTAAAGCCAACCAACAGTAGGGTAGAAAGAAGAAAAGTTGGCCCTATAGAACTAAGATTTCATGTGTGTATCTACCATTTACTCTTTGTGCAAATGTGTAAAATTATATCAGCCCTCTGTGCTTTTGAGTTCTCATCCAGTAAAAAGGATTAGAGGAATGAAAGGAAAGTTTTTACTTTCATCTTTCTGACAGAATCTATTTCATAATGTAGAAATTAAAAGTTTGTAAATAGGCCATAAAACTGAAGTCAGGTTTTTTATTTTTTGTTTTTTTGTCTTAAGGGACAATATTTGAATTGTTTTGAGTATAGTTTTGCAATTTAAAGTGTTTTATTGAGTGACGTCAATAATTATATGATTGGAATAATTTTATTGAGCACAATATAAAGATCTAAGATTTTCTAGATAATTTCTAAAATTCATACCAATTTTTGTCAAAATAAGAAACCTTAGTTTCTTTTAAAAGGAGAGAAATATTTAAATAATGAAAAAGACATTAATAAAACTTATATATATCAGATAGTAAAGAAATTTCCATTCTTGATACTGCCATATATCTTAGTTTTAGCAAATCCTGTGAATAGATTAATTTTTATTTTATAAAAATTTCAAATAGTTATTTCTTGTAATTGAACTGTAACTATTCAATGAATGCTTTTACATTATATATTAGCTTTCTAAAAATTTGATTTTCGATATTTACCCGAAGACATGCAGTCTAGTAAGATTCTTGGATATTATGTTAGTATTTTTCGGATTAAAGCAGTTATTCAAAGTATTGCTCTATTAAAACTAAGGTATGATGAGCATTTCTTCCTTTCATTCAAACCCAAAATTTCAAAATGAGAATAAAAGAACTTGCCTGAGACACAGGAATTTATAACTTGAGTTCTATTTTTTCTTTATTTATTAGAGAAAACAGAATTTACAGTTGATATTAGAGGAAGTGAATATAATATTTCTTGAATACTCAGGTTCTCTACAGCTATTTTTGGCATCTTAACCACCAGCATCAGGCTCATACTGCAGTTTCTTCCTTGGCATTGCTCATACTTTCAGCTTTACTGTTTAAGCTTTAGGTTATTTGTCTTCTACTTTTGGCCTCAGTAATACTTATTAATTAGATCAAAACACAGCTTAGCATCTTTCTGCTGTTAACTCAGTCAAAACACACACATACACACGTGCACACACAAATGCATACACTCATAGATTTTTTTATAAAAAATAATGAAATGGAATATCTCCTGCCTTAGAGTAAACTCCGTTCATTTTTATTTTTTTTAACATATGTCTTTTTTGGTTAAATATAAAAGGTTCTTTGACCATGCTTTTGTTATTTGAACTTCAAAATAAATTTAAACTAGAGATTCAAAGCAAATTAGGGTACTGGGGTTATACAGGAAATGCTTTATATTAATATATCCGACTTCAGTTGGAATATTCTTCAATTTCCCTTTATTGTACTACTCGTGAGAGTAATTTGCCTCCTTGAGCGACACTTTTTCTCTCCTAGGAAGAGAGGAAGGTATGAGTGTAGGATAAATTACTTCTGCCTTTATGTCTGTTGGCCTGCATGGTTTCAGAGTCAAAAGGGAAGAAACATACTCGCTTGCACCCCAGTCTCCTTTTGAGTCATCTCCCACGTATACACACAACTCTGAAAATGACAACATTAAATAGAGTAGACCGGAGGACTAAATTTAAATCAGAAAGGACCTGCTCAATTCCTACTCTGCCACAGGCAACCAGGGAAAAAAATAAATATAGGTAAACTTGAAAATACCAGTGGAATTTCTCTCTGGAATCTGAAATTGGATCCTGTGAAGGAGAACAAGTAACTCCCACAATAGGGCTGACATCAACCTGTCCTTTACTCTTTCTGTCACTTAACCTACACTGATAGCTGGGAGTATATCACTGTTCTGCTATGTTGAGAGAAAACATTTATTCTTCTTTGGTTAGTGCCCTGATTCTCATTGTCAGGCGTAACTATTTATCTTTGCATTTTTGCCTGATGCAGGACATATCTCAGACTAACCTGCTGTTCACAGACCATTTATGAAATTGTATTTAGTGCATATCAGCATTCCCTAAATGGGAAATCATCCAATAGCTTTAAATAGGAAGGTACTTACGGATTTTATATGAAACAGGCTACAAACTTAACAATGGATTTACATTGCTAAACTGTAAGTTTCCCCAAAGTCAGGAAGTTTTGAAAATATTGTTGGTACGGAAATAAACACTTGTATGGTCCTTATATTAGCATAGTTTACATATTGAGAGAGAGGTAATGAGAGAGAGAGAGAGATGAAGGAGAGAGAGAGAGAGAGAAAGAGAGAGAAAGACTGTGAATGGCATAGGGTCATCTTATGTCTAAATAAATGAATATAAGCCTAAAAAGTATATTTCAGATTTTCTTCTATATTGTTTGGTAATAAAAATATAATATTTTGGTTATTTCTATCATTTTTGTCCTGACATCCAAACATTATGTTTAATAGTCTACATTGATCAAAGAGTGATTCTACAATACATTTTGGAATGGGAGGAGATCTTAGGGATTATTAATTTAGAAACTTTTCACTTTATAGTTTTGATTTTACTATAAAATCTTAAGGAATGAAGGTTATAATTTTACAAAGTCACCTTTAAATGAATATGACCCACTGATATTTTGAATTAGTTCTGTAATTCTACTATTATATATAACTTATAAGGAAAAATTTGTAACAAAATCCAGTGCAGCATTGTTTTTTGAAATATTCATTTTATAAGCTACAAGTCTATTAACATAAAAGTAAATGAATCAGTTGCATTTCCTTATATTTTTAAATAAATTGTGTATGAAGAAATCACTAAACATTTTCAAAGATAAGTGTAAAAGTTGTTTAAAAAAATAATGAATTTTTGACTTCCTCAAGTATTACCAAGGCAATCTGTTATAAGACAAAGTCGATTTTATTCTTACCACTGTACATGGGTGCATCACCACAACCGAGACTTAGTAGTGTTTCAGAGAGGAGAAGGGAAAATTGAAGCATTAATTGAGATTTTACAGTTTTGTTAAAGGCAGATCTGTGAATGTGGGTAGTGTGAGGCTTGATTAGTATTTAATAAAAATCCTGAATATTATAGTTTAGAATTATTGGAAAGAGCAAAGAAAGGATTTTGATTCCAGGGATTCGAAGAGTATTGGAAACAAACTATTATTTGAACCTGATGTTTTCTATTTGAAGAGTCCATAAGTCTATCAGAGTGCTTCTCAAATAAAGAATAAAGTTTTTTGAAACTTACCTTCCTTTACAAGAATTTCCTGTTGTTTTCCTTCCTTTACAAGAATTTCCTCATCAAGTTATGTTGATGAGGATGTTAATGTAGATAGCAAGCTATCTTCATGGAAATGGTTCAGATCTCACAACTCTGTGGTTTCACTGGAGATGAAAGAAAGTCCAGAAAGGTTATAAATTGTCCAAGGTCTTGTATGTACGTGGTAGACAACACAACTAGAATGCAGGTATTTTCACATATAATGTGTCTTCTTGGTTTTCTGTTAAAGAAACCCATTGAGGTCACCTAAACTTTTAATAAAAATGTGGCGACATGAAAATCACCATAAAAAAGAAGCTACTTTAAACAATACTAATTATACAGAATGCTTTGAGCAATGCTCATGTAGGTGAAGGTTTGCTTTCTTGCTTCTATAACCTATATTGTAATTGCTTAATTATCTGACAGTATTACTCAAGACTATAGTAAATATACTCATATACTCCTAAGAGTAAATATAGCATTTATTATCATAGTTCTAGGATGTAGCACAAAGTCTTGTGCATAACATGCTCAATAAATACAACAATAATGCGCTAAAAGCTTCCATGAGATGGCACCGAGTATCTGTGGTTCAGACCATCTCATCTGCTTGTTTTTTGGCCACGGCCAATTGAGCCAACTGAGTTTCGTGATTCTACTTGCTTGATAGGATTTTCAACTAAACATATTTTCTATATTTAATCATTTGCTATATTGTATGAGATGAATGATTCAATAATTTTATTTAGGAACAGAAAATTGTATGTATGATCATTTTTAAAATGGACCATTATGGACTGTCATATGTCCCATATATTTGTCATTTGTAATCCAAAGATGTTGGATGATGGGAGATTGCTTGGTGGATATGATGTATGTTGCTTCAGTGATATATCACATCACATCAACATATCATTGTAGCAAAATTGCACTTGTACCCCATGAATATACACAAATAAACAGTGGGGAAAAAAGATGGTAAGAGATGCACATTTGGATGTCCTTTTTGCTCTATTTTTGAATCTTGTAATGTAGTTTGAGCAAGTATATCCCATAAAGTATTGGCAACTTTTTCCTAAGAAGATCACAGGATTGTTGGCCTTCTAGGAAAGATTGTCGATCACATACATTTTAGGATCCTTTGCACTGGAATTAACTAACTATGGAATGGTGCAATTACATTAATCTTTCTCTCCTTGAACTTTGGCCAATCCACCTAAAATCTAACCAGATCAAAAAATTTAACTTCTTCTGATTTAATGATATTTTAATTCCCATTTGTCTATAACTAACTAGAGAAAATAATTTCCCCAAATCCATGCATGTGTTAAAATATAATTTTAAAAAGAGAGTATAACCATAACTTTCTTGGAAATATAAAATAAACATGTACAAAAATTTATTTAACTTGTCAATAAGGAACCAGTAAGAAGTTATAAATGGTTCAAAGGAGAATTCAATCAGGAATCTGAAATAAATTTACTAATGGATGCATAACTATTTTATTCCATGGCAGGAAGGAAAGTTAATTGTCTCTTTACCTTACAAAGTCTATTTTGTTATGGACATAATTAATTTGCATTGTTAGCAGTTATCTAAAATTAACACAATTGCAAAAAGCTCAAAGACTGTGGGAAGGGCAACCCCATAGATTAAAATAACCCTGTAAGGTGTGCTTGGACAATGCCATGTTTTCCATTGAATACTTTTATTTTATTTCAAGGTTATTTGCAATTTATTCCTACACTGTCTCCTCTTCCATTTTGTGACCATAAAAAATCTCAATGAGAGATTCTTGACTGCAAGGAAAGCTGGGATTGTTAGGTGTGACCTGATCATTTACATAGGTGCATCAAGGATATTAATTTTTCAAATGGACTTTCTTAAATTAGTTGTGCAAATCTAGAGCTAAGCAGTATTGAAAAATTATTAACTCCACAGTTTTAATTTTTGTCTAGAAGGTTTTTTTGAAAAAAGTTTTTAATTTCGGTTTAGAAGTTTTTATAAAAAATCTTGAATTGGACGTTTTAAAGTTTCTATTATTTACTATCCCCAAACTAGGACACCAAGTCCAAGAAACTCTCACTACCAGATTTCACCTGCAGTTCTCAGCCTGCCAACAGGAGACTTTCCTTACCAGCTATAAGGCTGGGTCTTTGGAAGCCAAGGGCTAGCGAGTTTTTGGGGTGGGTTTTGTGGGAATTAGTTCCGTAAATATAGCCACCCCTTGTTTCTTAAACAAGAAACTTTGTCATACTATGAATATGACACTGCAGGTCAGATTTGGGCTGTACAGTTGATTTTTTGGAGTAAATCCTAATTAGAGGAACTACAGGTTTGTACTGACCTCTACAAATAATTATATTGCAGTAAAGCAAGGAGACAGTAACAAATTCTGAATTGGGGGAGGTCAGTGAGAATCACATATCATTTAAAAATGTTTCATTTTAGTTGACAAAAATATAGATTATCATATTGTTGTGGGCTAGATTGCTTATCCAGAAGATTAAACATTAAAACAAAGTTAACAATAATTCCAAGAAATTTACCATAATAGTATTTTCTTCATCTGTTCATTTATTTCCATTTTTTGGTCTGAGGGATCTTCGGTTATCATTCTCGTGAAGCTATCTGCTTCATGACAGAAAAGAGTTCTGGAATTCCATACACAGTCCACCGATATGATCTGAAAGTTGTGTAAGTGATTTCTATTCAGAGACCTTAGCCGAATGTCTATTTTTTAAAGTGTTGAAAGTTCGAAGTATCTAGTTCAATCTTATTCCAGACGTCGCTGAGACTATTCTTTTTTGTTAAAGACACAAATTCTGGCTTGTGGTTTATAGACCTTCATCAGGCAAGCAAATGAAAAGTATCTGTAGATGATAGAGATTTAAAATGGCTTCTGTTAATTCATTACTAATAACTTCCAAATGTGAATGTTCTGGTGAAGTTTCATAAAAAGAAAAATTCCAACGAGAAGGAAATTTATTTTTGCATCATGAAAATAATAGAGCCATTCCAAAAATCAAACAAATAAAATTTTGTTTTTGCTATTTTCTTTATCTTAAATAATCAAGAGTATAACAAAGTATACATAAAGCACAGAAAAGCATCCTGGATCTCTGCTATCTAAGCAGATTACCTAGAAGGTATGAATATTCTTTACATTACCAGCAAAGGCATTATTTAGTGAACAGAAAGGAGGCCCATTAAATTGAGCAAACTGTGCAAATATTTAACATGTTTCATAGATTTTTAGGGTTGGTTATTATAAACCAAGGTAAATAAAATTCACTTTCCAAATTGTGATCTTCATTTTGCTTATTCATATTCTGGAATTTTAGGACAAACCTCAGGACTTCTGGGAGGTGAAAGTTAATTTCATAATAATACTAAGATATTATTTACATTAATAGAAAATGAATTCCTTTATCTATATTTAAATGAATCCATAAATATGCATTTAAAATTTCTCAGTTTTAATGTCTAGTACAGTTATTATTTATCATTATGCTCTAAATAGACATAAGCTCTTTGAGATTTTCAGTCAGTCCCAAAAGTGTAAAGGAGTCTCATGCTAAATACAACAAAGAAAAACTCAAAAAAAAAAAAAAAACTTAAAGAACATTAGTTTGGGTGAAACTAATTGTTCCTTGAAAACCAATAACACATATATTGTATAGTTGTATTTCTCTGTCACTATGGTATCTAATGTAGTCTGAATTACTTGTATTAATTTTAACAAAATATAATTTTAACAAAAGTAACTTTTATTTGACAGGAAACTAGCGTGTATATAATTGAAAACTTTCTGTTGTTTATGATCATTTTAGCAGAATAGAAATGGTTGTGAATGCATATAATTCGACTTCTAACAGAACAGGTATCTGTTTTTCACCTCTTTAAAATGGCAAATATTAATATGTTAATTAGCATGACCAAAACTGATAGCCTTTATATAGTAAACAAGCAATAAAAGTAAAAGTATATAAATGAGAATTATTAGATTGATACTTAGCTATTCATTCGAAAATTGGAGTTCAGAAGACAATTGAATAAGGTAGATAGGTAGATTAGATAGATAGAGGGGTGGACAGAAAAACACAATTTCAGATTATGACTATTGCTGTTAGGGAAATAAACTAGGAAAATTGAAAGAAGAAAGCTGAGAAGAGAGGTAATAAAAACAGGGGTAAGAATAGAAATGATAATAGCAAATGGTGATATCTAGGAATAGGTGATATTGAACTGAGACTTGAAAAATGAGCTTGGGCCGTACAAAAGCTTCAATGAAGGAAAAAAAAAAAAACATTACAACAAAGGAAATTGCTGAATCACTCATCAAAGAAAGAACTTGGAAGCCCTAGGAAGACAAGGAAGATGATGCTAGATGAGGTTAGAAGAGACCCGGAAACTATTAATAGATCATGATGCCTTTGTATAGCAGAGTTAAGTTCAGGGACTATTCTGGATGCAGGGGAAACCCACTGGAAGTTTATGATCAGAGTATAATGCATTGATCTGATTTACTTCATAGGATGTCCCTTGGTAGTAGGAAGAGAATGGATCAGAGAGCAAATAACAGCTGAAACAAGGAAAGCAGCTGTAAGATTTGTCATAGTCTAGGGAGAGCAGGTGAAGATGTAGACAAGGGTAGTAATAGAATAAAAATTAAATTTTTTACCTTTTTTAGTTCTAATTTGGAACAATAGTCCTAACTTCTCAGTCTATTAGGAGTTAACAAAACAGCATATTCTAAAATGTTTGTTAGTCTATATTTCCTCTTCTTAATACAATATTTTACATTTATTATTAATAATTCAAATCATATAAGGTATACATTTTTCATAAAAATTAAAAGCAAACATTATAAACTGTGTTTATAATTGATTAACATAATTGATTAACACAAACAAGTCATCTTTGCCACAGTCCCAAATACCAGAGTGACAGTTATCTGTGACTCTTTGGTGAATTTCAGCTTCTGGAAAGTTAATACTAAACTGTAGCAGATCTACTCTTTTGTTTGTTCTCATGGAAAATGCAGGAATTTCCACAAATGGAGTAAACTAGACCTCGGTCGAAAACAGATTCGTGATTCTATTTAGTCTTGTAGACCTGCAGTCCCCAACCCCTGGCCAAGGACCAGTTGTTTGTGGTGGCCTGTTAGGAAGTGGGCCGCACAGCAGGAGCTGAGCAGTGGGTGAGAGCGAAGCTTCATCTGTATTTACAGCCGCTCCCCACCACTCACCACCGCCCCTCTCCCCATAGTCCATCCGTAGAAAAATCGTCTTCCATGAAACTGGTCCCTGGTGCCAAAAAGGTTGGGGACCGCTGCTTTAGAGAAAGAAATTTTAATTGAGTCCCATCTCTTTCAATGAGCAGTAGAATTGTAAACAAAAGCACTTATCTCTTATCTTGCTCAAAAAGCGTCAGTCCTGAAAACCCATGCTGCTGCTTTGTAAAATCATAGACACTAAAAAACACATGTAGCCCTGGAACATGGAAATTTCTGATGGATAATGGGTTAAAACTTAATAAATTAAAATCACGGTTTTTACTTTTTTGTGTGCATGGTATGGACTCTGAATATCATCAATTGTGAATGGTTCAGAGGTGAGCAGAAAATTTTGGAACCATAAGCCGTCGGCTTCATGTTATGGCTATTAAAATATCTTATTTCAGAAAAGAAAGAAATATGTCTCTAAATGGCAACTGGCAATCCCATTATTTTAAATTGCAGTAGAATTTCAGGACTTTAATGTTGTGTTTAAGACATGTGATTTCTGGATTTTAAGTATGAAAACTATGACTCATATGTGAATGAACTCAGTAATAAGGTACATATAGAAGGGTCATGTTATATAAAAATGATTTAGGATTTATATATTTGTGTTTTACAGTTTGGATTATTATTATTTCTGCTTTTCCTACTTATTTGCATATTTATACATGCCTTGTTACTGTGGTCTGTTACTTTCAGTACAGTCTTCTTAACAGCAGTTTTTGGTTCTCATTTTGTACGACAAATGAATGCCTATTAGGGGTCATGAGTTTATAAATAAATTATTTTTTTTCCTTTCAGTTATTTCAGTAATGCAGATAAGCTTTTGAATGACATTTAAGAAGAAAATGCATAATATTACAGATTAATATTCATTTAAGTTGCATTATCTGACAAAAAAAAATACAGTTATGCAGTAGGAAATTCTTTTTAAAAGCTGTGGTTTATTTGTAGAGCTTATGAGCATGGATGTATTCAATTCTCCTTGTGATTTTTTTACAAAAAAAAACACATAAAGAAGCAAAAAAAAAAATAAAATCTTCATATTTTTTCAGTTTAATAATTTTTATTAAAATAATTCTTTTTAAATAAGAAGCAAAATAAAATAATTTACAAAATAAAATTCATGAATAAAATATTAGCTTTTAAATTTGCACACAAATATTTGAGGGCAACCTACATACATAGAAAATCAAATACATTTAAAATCAGTTACTTAAGCAATAGCCACACTAAATGTATTAGACAAAATTTTCATTAAATTTCCAGAATTATTTTTACTTAAAAACTGTTATGAGAATTTAGGAATGCATTGTACTTTTATACATGAGTCTGAAACTAATATTCTACCTAGAGAATTAATACATAATATGTCATAAATTGCCTATTTTCTGAGACCTTCTAGTAATTATTACATGATCCTACAGTTCTATGAAAAATACTATTACTCAGGAATAAGTTTTCTGAGAAAAAATCTTATAAAATTATCATTCGAATAGGATAAACAGATTTGAGTAGTTTACCACACCATTATTTTGATTTCATATAAATTATACATTGGAGTTGAACTGTCTCATTTTATAGATTGACTCCAACAGTGAGAACCACAGCAATTGAATTCTTGTTTCATAAAGCTAAATTACGGCTTTTTGTCAGTCTTTCAACATTCCCCCTAAGAAGAAATTGTAGTATTCCATATACTTTTGACTCTGATGAGCTTTGAATGTCATTCAGAATTGAAAATTATCCCTTATAATGGTTGAAGTTGCAAAGTTTAGGTGAGAGAAAGTCATATACAATATTAAAATATATTTTGATTATACAATTTAGCTATGAAGTTCTCACTTATTCCCTATGCCAGCATTCCTCCTCTCCCCAAAATTCAGGCCCTTTGAACTATACCATATGCCTTATGCACGCTCTGATCCTTGTATAAATCTTAGTTCAATCCACAGAAATTTAGATGGCATAGCCCAACATTGTAGAACTGAGCCTTTCCCTGCTATATTTTGCTAGTTCAACTTGAAACTAATGCCTTAGTACCAGTAACTGAGATTCTATCTTATTTCTAGAAATAAGTAATAACTTGTACAGCAGCAGTACTAACAACTAGCTGTCTGCCATGTTTTTCTGTTTTAGTCACAACATTGATTCTCTCTCTCTCTCTCTCAACTCCCCTCCTCTCTTTCTTTCTCTCAAATCCCACTGCTATCAAAGTAGCTAATGAAGAGTTAAACTGACTGACTTGAGATGTTTGAAAATCTTTCCCCTCTGTGATTCACCTAACCTCTGATAAAAGTCAAATCTGAAGTAAACATCTCCATTTGATGATTAATGCTGACATCTTTATAAGGAAAAACAGATGAGATCAGGTTAAAATCAGATTTTATTAGAAATTTCCCTAATCTTCCAAATAAGAAAGTACCAATAGATATAAAATATTTCTAGAATCACATGTAACAAAGGTTATGTTTTAATCGTTATGTTCCTTAAGTATACCTTTAAGATTATAATATACACTGGTAACATGACCCTTTAAAAACCAGGTGGACATGGTTAAAATTAATTATAAAATGTTTAGATAAACTAATATAATTAAAATAATATTTATAACAAGTAGTGAATATATTTACTACAAATTCAAACAGTGCAAAAGGATATTTGTTGAAAAGTAAGATTTCATCCTTTGTTGAACCACAACTCACTGGTTTCAGGGGAAACCATAAACCTACCATATTTGTGTAATGGTTGCATAGTTCCCACTGTATGTAAAAACTACCATTTATTAAAACATTTCTCTAGTGTTGTGTATTTAAATTCTTTGTAGTCTATACTGAAATGAGCATCTTTGCAAATATGTCTTTGTCCACATACACTAATATCTGTAGAATAAGTTCTTAAAAGTGGCCTTGTTAGATCAAAAGTTATGTGCATTTAAAATTTCGATATTACTTCCAATGACCTTATAGGCTAACATGATAGTTTGTTTTTAAATATGTATATCTTTATTATGAGTGAGTTTATAAAACTTATATTTTCTTCTTAGTATATGTTGATTGAATCAATATGTAAAGTAGCTAAAGCAGTATCTAATTTATAGCCAATATTCAACATTTTTCTCCATTATTTTTATCATGAGATTAAAAATATTCTTTTGAACAGATTGTTGTGATCTTGAATCTATGTTCTATGAGCTTTGATTTTAACAAATTGAAGGATCCAATGAAATTCTTTAAGCTGTGCTTCAAAAAGTTTTCTTGGAAAATATTTCTACAATAAGTTTAATATGTATTTTGTTTCCCTTTATTATTATTTTTAATTGACATATAATAATTGTACATATTTATATGGTACAGTGTGATATGTCGAAAAATGTGTACAATGTATAAAGATCAAATCAGGGTAAGTAGCCTATCCATCACCTCAACGTTTATTATTTCTTTGTATTGGGAACATTCAAAATAACATGCATTTTATTAAATAAAGGAAGAGTGAATAATTGGGAAATAGTCAATAGAAGTAATAAAGAGAACATTGATTATCTTTCAAAGAGTAGTTTTTGATGAGTGTTAAGAATGAAATACTAATTGCATCATGTTCAAAAATGAATAGAAAGAAGGCAGGAATTTCAGACAACCTTTACAAGAAGCTCCTTAGTGTCAACAAGAAAAGAGAGTAAGAAAAGGCAAAGACTTTTAGTAATATTTTTTAGTAGGAAAAAACATGAGTATATTTTTTAGTTGTGAAATATTAACAATGAAGATTAAGAGATAGAACCAGAAGACGTCCTTTCTCTGAATAAAAACTATGAGAATTCTCATTCATAATATATTTTAGTATCAATAGACAAATGAGTGTTCTATTGTCACTTTAACAAATGACCACAAACTTAGTGGCTTGAAACAACACAATTTATTATTTTATACTTCTGTATTAAAGATATCTAACATATCTCCAAAGCCTACTTTTCTTCTCAAAGCTCCAAGAGATAATGTTTCCTTGCCCTCCACCTCCTTTCTTAAAAACGTGAAAGGATGATTAGTTTATGAATGATTATTAGTTTTAATGAGGCACAAGTACATCTTTTGAAAAGCAAACTTCTCTGTGCATTTCAAATAAAGTTATTTTAGAAATATGGTTTAAACTCAACTATTTTATAAACATTATAAGGATTGGCTGTTGTTGAAAGCAGCCTTCAAAATTGATTTTGCCTGTACAATTTATTTCTTCACTTCTACATGTAATCCTTCAATGGGGCTTATTTTTAGTAGTCTATTTAATACTAAGTGGGTGGACACAAACACAGAAAGTACTTTCTAATAAAATAGCTTGAAATTTAGAATTATATATGCATACACACACACACACACATGAAGGTAGAGTTTCTTGTCTTCTTTATTCCATCTAAAGTCAAAAGACCAGAAAGCACCCTGTCCAAGCAATAGAGAACATAATTTTGTATCAACTATTTATTAATAGGAGTATATCTACTTTTGTACGCCCATGAAAATTAGAGGTATAGATGTGTTTTCAAAACTCATCTGAGAATTTTATTTTATATAATGGACAAAAAGCCTTTGACTTCAAGGGTCTAACATTTTAGAGCTAGAGAAAAAGAATAAACAAATAAGTAGCTCAAGTATAAAGATAAGATCCTAAATGAGAGGAAATTAAAAATTTATGGATATCCTCTTATGTTCCAGGCATAATTGGCTATTTTATATATATTGTCTGTTTTTATTCTCAAACTGATCACTGCCATAACTATTATTTAGACACCCCCAAAAGATGTAAAAGAAAGTTAATAACTTGCTTACCAAATAAGTTTCTAAGTTTTAATCCAGAACTCAAAATTATATTTCACATAACACTATTCTCCACTTTTTAATTGATCAATCAATTGGTATTTATAGGCATAATTGTCAACTAATGAAAACTACGAAGAAAACAAAATGATTCAATTGTCTATAATAGCTTGGTGTAAATATTTCAATCATGATAATTTTATAAGCCTACCACCAAAGACAACCAAATTTAATTTTTCGTGTATTTTCTTTCACAGCTTGAGCATCCCTAATCTAGAAATCTGAAATCCTGTGTGCACCAAAATCTGAAATTTTTGAACA
Organism: Avahi laniger; assembly: GCA_963575035.1. Lineage (NCBI taxonomy): Eukaryota > Metazoa > Chordata > Mammalia > Primates > Indriidae > Avahi > Avahi laniger. Next base: position 35,226 of record CAUYSK010128766.1, read on the forward strand.
CCAACATAAAGATTAAAGGAAACATTCCTTAGAGCATTTCAACTTTAGCATTTTCAGATTAGGGATGCTCAACTCTAACTATGTTTAATAATTATGTTCAATTTAATTAAGTCCCACAGTCTCTCAGAAGACATGAGAAAGGAGGATGAGAGAATCTCTATACTATATGAAATAAAATCACACACAAATTATATTACATGTTTAATGCTTCCATAGCAACATTTCTAATATATATATATATATATATATTAATTTTGTGAATAGTAATGGGGGGTTGAAAAGTTGTGACTGGAAATATTTTACTTCTTGCCTCAGAAATCATTCTAAAAATTACACTCTGGCTTTAGATATCTATTTTCATTGAATATTTCCAAGTTAAAGGACACATATAAACTTTCGCAATCCTCAGATTGCATTGTAATATTGAAGATATGTGTGCTTCTTCGGTTTTCAAGAGCGTATTATAAATATCAATATAAAATTGCAGAATTTTCTTGCAACACTGACATTATATATGCCAATGCATTTAAGTTTTTGCTGATTAAAAATAAAATTCTGGGATTTTCATTATTTATTAGCTTTTCATGAGGGTCAGATTTATTGGCTTCCTGTTGAAATGAATACTGTTAGAGAGGAAAATTTTATTGCAATGATTTTGTTTGAGCCATTTACCTTTCAGAGAGGCACAAATCAACATTGTTTGCATCTAATGGTTATTGATTTGGAAATAATTCTAACAAGTATAGTTAAGGTCAAGCAAAGATTTTGCCAACTTAGCTGTTGTACAACATTATACGTTGCCTAAGCCTCTTTTCATAGGATCCATTTTACTTTATCTGGCTTATAGTTCATGTTTTCAGTAAGGGGTGAAACGGAAGCCTTTTTCACAATATGCACGATTGCATTGTTAAATATGTTAACAGTGACTCTCAGTAGAGGGGATTGTCATTCCTTGAAATTTAAAAATTCACACTTCTTTGACACAAGTAATTTGACACTTTCTTATTTCTAGCGCAGTATGAGCTTTCTCCATTGTTGAAATAAATTGGCCACTGGAGATTGATCGAAGATATGAAAATGCTGTTCATTTATTATTAGGAGGTATGCTATGCTTATTTTGAGACAATATCTATGTATTTGCCAGCATAAGTCTGTTGAGTTTTTAAGTCATTGGTATTTCCATGATATTGTTAAATTATTTTGGTATACAAATGATTCAATCTCTTTTTAACTCATCTACACCTTTTTAGTTATTTCCATCTATGTAAATTGTTATATAACACTATTAATTCATAGATTTCATATCTTTTTTCTGTTCTTCAAACTATCCCCTTGCTTCCCATTATTTGAAACTTTTTTCTTTTCTTTTGTATTTTGAGATATCTTTCTCAATATTTCCCTTCATTTCTTGCTAAAGTTATTTGAAGTGTCAATTCTGTTTCTGTTTGTCTTCAATCTGATATTTATTTTTTTATTGCAGCTCTTGTTCCCATGGAATTTTCTCTCTTCTTATCCATCTTCCCTTTAACCACATCTTGTTTTATCTCTCCGCCTCTCCTTGCTTTCCAGCGTGTGCTGTTTCAAAGAGGCCATGTGATCCTACATGGTTTTCTGCATACTATTGACACAGTAATGAAATGTTCTTCTTACGTTAGAAAGGAAAATACTTTCTAAAGGTGCTTTCTAAAGATAATATCCCTGAGACTTCTAGATTTAGTTTTCTATGATCTGTGGGATTTGTTTAGAGCCCTTCTATAATTGTTTCACGTGATCTAATCTTTAAGCCGTAAAAGACTCAGTGCTTACAAAAAGCTAGAGACTTGTCGTTCACAATTTCTTTCTGATACGTACAGCAGGAAGGTAGTGTGTTGGTAAGAATACCTACAACAGAGTTTCTATCAGGCACCTCTCATTGGTGCAGAGTTGAGATGTTACACTAAGTCATTGCAGTGTCCTTTGATAATTTGAATTAAAATAATGCATGAAATTTTAAAGTCCCTAAAATAACACATTACTGACAACATCCATACTCCATTTTTCTTGTGAGCATTGCCCTTCATACAAAGACTCTACCTTTCACTTACAAATGTCCCTAAGTGGTTACAGAATGGCAGTGAAGAGGCACTAATTATGACTATGGGTGACTAGAAAGCAGGAATTATGTGCATAGTTATGCTTATGCTGGTCTCATTATTTTGATTGTGTAACAACACATTTCAGAAAATAGCAAAGTAATATCCACAGTCGAATGAGAATAAATATTAAAACTTAGAACACAGACAAGTTGTCTTTCATAGAAAGAGGCAGGAGAAATAGGATCTTAATCTATAATAAATTGGGCTATATCCAAACATAGAATGCGCATATATATACTTAAAAAAAATAAGAAATCTTCATTATGAGAGGGCACAGCGGAAGACTCCCTGAGCCTAGCAGTTTGAGACAATCCTGGGAAACACAGCAAGACACCATACCTACAAAAAATAAAAATAATTAGAAAGGCATGGTGGCACGTGCTTGTAGTCCTAGTTACTTTGGGAGGCTGAGGCAAGAGGATTGCTTGAGCATAGGAATTTGAGGCTGCAGTGAGCTTATAATCATGACACTGCACTCCAGCCTGGGTAACCTTGTCCCTCCGCAAAAAAGAGAGAGAAACAGAGAAATCTGGTGTGTGGAACTGCTGCCAACAAAGAAATGAAATGTAATATCATAATCAAAAATGGGAAGTCAATAGTCAATAAAAGAACAAGTTGTGAGCAACACTGAAAGTAGATTAACATAAAGTTACTTTACATTGTTCAAAATTGGATTACAGTGATACAAAGTTACAAAATCCCTTTGAGAGAAATATATGATGTAAAATAAAATGATGATCATCAAAAATAAAAATCCTGTGGCTAGCACCAGTGCCAGGAGAGGTATGTGTGTGTGAATCTTTAGCGGGTAGAGAAGTTAGGAGGAATTTGTGAAGTCAAAAGTTTGACAAATTCACTTGTGAATAGAAAAATATCAAGCCAATATTTCATTGTTTAGTAGTCATTTAATCTTTAAAAAAATTGATTATGCTATATTGAATGTATAAATATAAAATATAAGTCAAACAAATTAAAAGGATACACAATATTTTACTTGTCAAATTACTAAATATGTAAAGATATTGTAATTTTTGACATGGTAAGAGTAATTGATCTGTCTGTTGCTAGTGCCATATTATTTATGGAGGCAAATATTTTACACTATTATATGATTATTTAAATATTTGTAATGTTTTTTCATTATTTATTATTCATTATTTTTTACTGAATGTTCAATTCTCTTTCTCTCATGTTAAGTAAATGAACACAGAAAATTCAAGTCAAAATAGTGGACTGGGCTGCCTCAGAAAGACTGCTCCGCTCCTAAAGTATATAAATATGTGGTGAATTTTTTGTTGTTTTTGCTAAATTAAAACATATAGCAGTGAATATGAAATGTTCAACTTCCAAAAATGAAGAGGTAGATTCCCATACAAAGTAAAGGACTCATTTAGCCCTTTATGACTAGGTTTGGTGCTCTAACGCAATGGTCCCCCACCTTTTTGGCACCAGGGACTGGTTTCAAGAAAGACAATTTTTCCAAGGATGGGGCAGGGGGCAGGTGGGGGAGGCAGGGGTGGATGGTTTCTGGATGCTTCAGACTCATTACGTTTATTGTGCAGTCAAGCCTGTCTGCTAATGACAATCTGTATTTGCAGCCACTTCCCAGCGCTAGCATCACCGTCTCAGCTCCACCTCAGATCATCAGGCATTAGATACTCAAAAGGAGCTGCAACCTAGATCCCTTGCATATGCAGTTTACAGTAGGGTTCATGCTCCTGTGAGAATCTGCTGCTGCTGCTGATCTGACAGGAGGTGGAGCTTATGCAGCCATACAAGTGATGGGAAGCGGCTGTAAATACAGATGAAGCTTCGCTTGCTCACCAGCTGGTGGCTCGCCTCCTTCTGTGTGGCTGGGTTCCTAACAGGCCACAGATGGTACTGGTCCTCTGCACCCGGGGGGCTATAGATGCATTTCTAATAATTTCCCAGGGAGAAAAATACGTGCTCAGACACCTCCCTAAACGGAACTGGAATATACCTAAACATAAAATACTGTTCACCTAAAAAATCAGTATAAAGTGTCAGGGGTCTAGAAAAATCACTCCCTTCTTTTCTACTAAGAAAGATCAATATGAGCTGGCTGCCTGCCTGGGCCCAAAGGGACATCTGTCACTCTTCAAAAATCAGATTAAAAACTCTAGTTTTTCAAAGATGTATTTTAATACACAGAAAAATAATTTGAATAGTAATAATATCTAGCATTTAAGTTCTTCTGTAAAAGATACAAGTTTTATAAGTGATATGATATGTCAAGAGAAGGTTATAATATGAAAAAACTATTTTAATTCAGCCAAAAATTATAAACATAAAATAAATAATTAAAACGAAAAATATTCAACATCCCTTTTAGGTTTTGAATGAGGTTAAAGATTTTACATTCACTTCTTTCCCCAACTTACTCTTCAAAAACAACTTCAGTTTTTATTCCTGGAAACTAGACTTAGTTATAAACCAGTGTGTGCTAGTTATGGGGGAAAATCACTTACAAATTTCAGAAAAGTAGCTGCTCTGATTATCAGTGTGTTTCCAGTTAGCTATCACAGCAGGGAACATTTGTGGCAAATTCGCAGCAGATGTCCTAAATGTGTCATTTCTCATGTTGTCTTCTCCTAGAGCAGGTATCATTTTTCATAAAGAGCTGCTTTTATGATTTTTGAAGGTTTAAAAAATTTAATAATATGGAATTGAATTTTCTCATGTCTTTTCTGAGGATCATAGAAAATATGAGTAATGTAATATTACCAATTCTAGATTATTTAATATATTCCAAATATGTCAATGATCTCGATGCTGACAAAGGCTAATCTCTAAAGAGAGTGAGTGCATATATATTAATATCACACTGTGACTGCAGGCACAGTTGTAAACGCTTTATGCATGGTCTCATTTAACCGTTGAATACACTCTAAGTTGAGCACGACTACAATTTCTACTCCATACGTTAGAAAAAAGGTAATTTTCTCCAGGTCATACAACTATTAAGTAGCAGAGCTGGGACATAAATCCAATCATCTGACGAGATGACAGGGTCACCTTGGAAAACATGGCTAGGAAAGGGTCACTTTCTAGAAATGAGTGCTAGATGGGCAATTCACTAAGTAGCCAGAAAAAGAAAAAGGAAAAAATGGTTATAAAAATGGCACAGAGGAAGAAAAGAATGTAAGGAACAGCCATGAAAGAAATTTGTATGAATAGTAAAAGTAGTATCTGGCAATCCCACATTTTAAACATTATGCTAAGCATTTCATAATTATGACCACTTTGATTCTTTCAATGAGTGTAACTAGTAAATTTTTCAAATAAGGAAATTGGAGCTCAGTGAAGTTAAATCATTTGCCCAAGGATACAAACTAGTGAGTGGTAGTGCCTAGATTCAAATCCATGTAACCATGTGGTCACTATATATCTAGAAAGGGTTCTCAGACTATTGCAACACATTTTAAATAGAGTCCAACAACAATTGTTTCCAAGCCTTAGATTCAATAACATGTCTTATCTCTTACTTTTTAAAACCTCAGAACTTTGGATCCAAAATTAGATAATTGGAGTAACTGATTAGTTTTTCTCTTGAAACTAGTTTAATTAATTCTGCATGTGGTTAAAATTCAATTTAATTACAATTGTATTGAATTTTGTATTAATGTGGGACTTTATGCATAAAATAACACCCCGAGGTTTGGTAAAGTTTTAAAAACAACTTGGAAAAATTATTAAATCTTTTGTCCTTTATAGAACCATTTCGCACCCCAGATGACCTGGACATTTGCCTTCTAATGCAATCTACATTTTGTTAATATTACATTTAGACAAATTAGACACATTTATTATATCGTAATATTATTTTCTTATTTTGATTATTGGCAAACTGAAGTTCATCTATTTTTATAAGTAAATTATCAGCATATAATATGCCAAAGCAGATATTACTGAAAAAGAGCTAAGCATGTTAGCTATTAACCTTTTAAGAGATTTTACTGTCTTCAATGCTTTTCATGGAATGAACTTGAAAATCAAGATAAAATTGAGTAAATGAGAAAATAAAATATTCATATTGTTTCTCTTTCTACTTATGAAAATTAAAATATCTGTATCATTATGAACATAAAAATCAAAACAAAATGACATCTTAGTCACATATTTATAATATGTACATTCACCAAATTCATATACATGCGCAAAGCTTGTGTTCAAAATTTCCATGTGTTACTAAATCATATAGGCTGCAAAAACTTACAACTTTTATAATAAATGCTGTCCTAAACAATATGTATTTCCCTAAATGCAATACTGTATTTTCTGATTTAAATGAAGAATAGATTGGTTAAGAGGTGATGTACTTGAGGACATGAAAAAAATGTGTGCATAAGTCTTAGAATTTTCACATTATTATTTGGATATTTTATGTGAATGTTCTAAAAAGTTCACACAAATAGGTTTGTGTATAAAACAACCAAATTATGCATTAAGCTTGTTGAAGCAGATTTCTCTTTTATAATACTCACGTTTTAACAATATTTGCATGATGCTTACAGTGGATTCCTGTGATTTCTAACATTATTAGATCTAATATTTTAATGTATATTATATTATATATTGGTCTTAATGTGCTAATGTTTCACAAAACAACATATCCATATTTTCTCTTTAAATTTCCAAGCATCAAAATAAAATGAGTAGAAATTTATAGGTCATTCCAGGAAACATACATGTATGTATGGTTATACTGGAACCTTCTTTCTTCACTCTAATGATAAAATTCAAAATATGGTTTTCCAGTTACTATCTTGAGTCCCTATATCTTATTTTTATGGAAATGATTATAATTTGCTTTTTCATTGTTTAATGCTTAGTATTTGCCTCATTTTCATAAGAAAACATGCCCATGTATGCAACAACCATGCTACTTTTGTTCAGTTCTCTAACCGCAGCAGAGTGCCTGACCCTTTGCAGAAATTCAGAAAAGATTTTCAGAAACATTAATTGAATGACTAACTCGAAGAAACTTTGAAAGTTATCAACATTAAAAACAAACCACAATTTATTTGTTGAAAGATATAAAGAGAATGATTAAACAGAAATGCTGAGTTTTAATGATCTTTGAAATGTTAATGATATAATATCAAGCAAAAATAAGTGTAATAACATTGTTAATGAGGTTGGATTTCAACTGAATTTTCAAAATTGTTTTAAAAGCCCGAATAGATAGATCCATGCAACAAAATGTTAAAAGTGCCTCATTTTAATCTGTGGGATAATGTGAGATGATTTTTCTATTTCTTTATACTTTTGTACTTTCTGAATGTATTAGCATGTATTATGCTCATATGCAAAATGGGAAACAAAAATAGAATATAAATAACACTTTATATTTTATGATTTACATTTATTTAGAACTGAATATCTTTCTTTTTAAAATTCAGTTTTAATTCAGAATGTTTGTGCAGTTTACAACTCCTGAATAAAAATACATACAGCCCTCACAGGGTTAAAAAAATACTCCTGATTATAAACTTTGATATTCTTTTTTTTCTCTCTCTCTTTTTTTCTCTCTCTTTTTTTTCTCTCTTTTTTTTTTATTTCAGCATAACATAGGGGTACAGATGTCTAGGTTATGTGTGTTGCCCTTGCCCCCCTCCCCGCCTCAGTCCAAGTTTCAAATATGTCCATCCTATTGCATGGTGCGCATTGCTCTCTTTGTATATGCATATACCTGTCCCCTCCTCCCTCCTCCCCCTTCCCCCCCTGCCCAATATCTAATAGATGTAATTCTTATATATGCACTTAGGTGTTGATCCGTTAATACCAATTTGATGGTGAGTACATGTGGTGCTTATTTTTCCATTCTTGGGATACCTCGCTTAGTAGAATGTGTTCCAGCCCTTTCCAGGAGTATATAGAAGGTGCTATGTCATCATTGTTTCTTAAAGCTGAATAGTACTCCATGGTATACATATACCACAGTTTATTAATCCACTCATGTATTGATGGACACTTGGGTTGTTTCCACATCTTTGCAATTGTGAATTGTCTTTTGCCCACTTTTTAATAGGGTTGTTTGATTTTTTTCTTGCTGATTTTCCTGAGTTCTCAATAGATTCTAGTTATCGGCCCTTTATCTGATGTGTAGCATGGGAATATTTTCTCCCATCCTGTAGGTTGTCTGTTTGCTCTTGTGATAGTTTCTTTGGCTGTGCAGAAGCTTTTTAATTTGATAAGGTCCCGTTTATTTATTTTTGTTGTTGCTGTGATTGCCTTTAGGGTCTTCATAAATTCTTTGCCTAGGCCAATGTCTAGAAGAGTATTTCCAATGTTTTCCTCTAGAATTCTTATCATTTCACGCCTTAGGTTTAAGTCTGTTATCCACTGTGGGTTGATTTTTATGAGACGTGAAAGATTTGGATCCTGTTTCAGTCTTCTACATGTGACTATCCAGTTTTCCCAGCATCATTTATCGAATAAGGATTCTTTTCCCCAGTGTATGTTTTTGTCTCCTTTGTCAAAGATTAGATGGCTATATGAGGCTGGTTTTATATCTGGGCTCTCAGTTCTATTCCAAAGGTCTATGTCCGTGTTCTTGTACCAGAACCATACTTAATAAAATGTGATATATGTATACCATGGAGTACTATTCAGCTATAAGAAACAATGGTGATATAGCACCTCTTGTATACTCCTGGACAGAGTTGGAACACATTCTACTAAGTGAAATATTCCAAGAATGGAAAAACGAGCACCACATGTACTCACCATCAAATTGGTATTAACTGATCAACACATAAGTGCACATATAAGAATAACATCTACTGGATATTGGGCAGGGGGGAGGGGGAGAGGAGGGAGGAGGGGACAGGTATTTGCATACACAAAGAGGGCAATGTGCACCATCCAAGGGATGGGCACACTTGAAACTCAGACTTGGGGGGGAGTGGGGAGGCAAGGGCAACATACATAACCTAAACATCCATACCCCCATAACATGCTGAAATTAAAAAAAAAATGTAAAAAAAAAAAAAAGAAACAATGGTGATATAGCACCTCTTGTATTTTCCTGGATAGAGCTGGAACTCATTCTATTACGTGAAGTTTCCCAAGAATGGAAAAATAAGCACCACATGTACTCACCAGTAAATTGGTTTCACTGATCAACTCCTAAGTGCACATATAGGAAGAATATTTATCAGGTATCAG
>CAUYSK010128769.1:0-11636 GCA_963575035.1 Avahi laniger
ATATGAAGAGCCCCTATCATGCACCAGGCCATGCTCCAGGTCCTGGAGATGCCACAGGAACTTAACTACTGTGTCCTTATAGCACTTCACTTTTAGCGAGGCAGGCAAATAACGAACAGATGCACACATGTAGTAGTGCCATGCAAAGCAGCTTTAACGCAGCAGGTTGGGGTGGAGCGTGGTGGAGAATCAGGATGGACAGGAAGACTTCTCAGAGGAGCTGGCTTTGGAGCAGACACTTAATTAGAGTGAAGGAGACAGTATCAATGTCATGGTTGGGAACGAGACTTCCTGGGTGCAGACCTCGTGTCTGATCCCTAATTATATTAACTTAGACAAGTTACTGAACCTTGTAGACCTCTTGTGTGAAAAATGGAAATATTAGAAACCTACCTTAAACAGTTGAGTGATTAAATGAGTTTACGTATATAAACTTCCTAAAGCAGTGCATTATCCTGTGTTACTAGTATTGTTGCTGTTTATCTGGGGGAAATGTATCCCAGGCTCTAGCTTCTCCGTGCCAGGAGCGAATGAGTTAAGAAGATTTCTGGTGGAACAAGGGATTCTCCTAACAGGCCGTGAATACCATTTACATGGGGACTTGAGTGTTGATTTATCGACAATTTATTCTGCCACATCTGGAATTCTCCTGTGTGTTTCATGTCACAATGCAGGGCTCTGAGCAGCTTGTGAGCCTCTTCCATGTCTCTTTTTTCCTCAGGGATCGACCAAGGTCAGATGACCTACGACGGCCAACACTGGCACGCCACCGAGACCTGCTTCTGCTGTGCTCACTGCAAGAAATCCCTCCTGGGGCGACCGTTCCTCCCGAAGCAGGGCCAGATATTCTGCTCACGGGCCTGCAGTGCCGGGGAGGACCCCAACGGCTCTGACTCATCCGATTCAGCCTTCCAGAACGCCAGGGCCAAGGAGTCCCGGCGCAGCGCCAAAATCGGCAAGAACAAGGGCAAGACGGAGGAGCCCATGCTGAACCAGCACAGCCAGCTGCAAGTGAGCTCCAATCGGCTGTCAGCCGACGTGGACCCGCTGTCGCTGCAGATGGACATGCTCAGCCTGTCCAGCCAGACGCCCAGCCTCAACCGGGACCCCATCTGGAGGAGCCGCGAGGAGCCCTACCATTACGGGAACAAGATGGAGCAGAACCAGGCCCAGAGCCCCCTGCAGCTCCTCAGCCAGTGCAACATCAGGACATCCTACAGTCCGGGGGGACAGGGGGCTGGGGCCCAGCCCGACATGTGGCCCAAGCACTTCAGCAACCCCAAGAGGAGCTCGTCACTGGCCATGAAAGGGCACGGCGGCAGCTTCATCAAGGAGTGCCGTGAGGACTACTACCCAGGGAGGCTGAGGTCCCAGGAGAGCTACAGCGATATGTCCAGTCAGAGTTTCAGTGAAACCCGCGGCAGCATCCAAGTCCCCAAGTATGAGGAAGAGGAGGAGGAGGAAGGGGGCATGTCCGCTCAGCAGTGCCGGACGCGTCATCCAATCAGTTCCCTGAAATACACAGAGGACATGACACCCACAGAGCAGACCCCTCGGGGCTCCATGGAATCGCTGGCCCTGTCTAACGCAACAGGTAGGTTCTATTCCCCTGGAAAACAGATAGTGAGTGGTGATCCCTGGGTGTCCGGATGCTGATCTTCAGGATCTTAATGTTGTTCCTGCCATGTGCCCCACTGCCCCAGGCTGCTGGGGAAGGTAAGCCCAAGCTTCGGATGAATCCTGTCTTTGATGAGATTCCCCGGAAACAAAGCCTGAGACAGGGCTCTGGGTGCTCCCAGGAGAAGGGGAGTGAGAGAAGCAGGATGGGGCTGGGGGAGGAGCAGGCGAGAATGAGGTCTCTGTGGGAGTCTGGCTTCAGCCTGACCACAGAGGGCTCTGGAGGCGGCACTGCCCCGTACAGTTGGTTTCCTTTTGTGCTAGAGGGGCAGGCGTTCTGTACCACCACGTCGGTTAGTCACTGGCTTTGGGCTGCCAGGGAGCGACGGTGGAGGAGGTCGTGGCTGTGGGCTTGGGCAGAGCCCCTCCAGTTGGCCAAAGGCAGCATTCAGGAGTGAGGTTGCAGCTGTGAGCTGTTGTCAGTGCTCACAACACTTGGGGCCCAGGTGCCCCAGCCTGGTGCTGCTTGGGACCCCAAAGCATCCGTGACAGTTTCCGAGGCTGTTCTGAACCCCAGTTTCTCACCAGGGAACTGGTTTTAATGTGCGGATAAAGACATAAGAAATGTGTGGCTAGACAAGGCGAAGGCAGGCTGGCTAAAAAGGATGGAAGTGGGGAGAGAGACAATCTCGTGGTTTCTCGCTCCAACCAAGTTGTGCAGCTGGTTTGTGTGCGTGTGAAGACAGACATAGATCTTCTCTAAGATGGTGCTACTCAAAGTGGAGTCTGAGGATCACACTGGCCAAGAACTATTACCCATCAGCAGTGAGAAAAGTACTGACACGGAAAGTGCTTAGAAACTTGTAGAGCAGTTCAACATTGCTGCAACATCCAAGAGCACGTTCAGTGGGCCCGTAACTATACTCAAGCTGTAGACCAATCGGGGTGGTGTGGAACTCAAGTGATGAGTTGTTTGTGTCCTGTGCTATGTATCAGTCATACTCAGCAGGACCATGTGTCAGTATACAATGGACTGAAAATCAAAGCAAACTGGTCCTTCACCACCAATAGCTTGAAAAGTAGTGCTCTAAGATGTGCTAAGTATATCTGCCCCTTTATGGGCAGGGTACCAGAGGAAGGAGACATCTGTCTATCCCTTATTGCAGGGATCCCATAATCAAAGGTCTCTGGATGGAGACTGTGATAAGCTTGTGCATGTCAGCCCCATTCTAAGGGGACAGCCACCGCCTAGCTCCAGCTGCTTGTTGCCATGTGCAGGGATATTTATTTATTCAACTAACACATATATAGCTCTTACTGTATGCCAAACATTGTTCAAAACACTTTATAAACATTAGCTCACTTAATTAAATTGTCCCAACACCATGAGGGAAGTATATTATTGTAATTCTAATTCCAGAGTCGAAGAAACTGAGAAACAGAGAGGTCGAGGGACTCACTCAAAGTCACCCAGATTTTACATGGTAAAGCAGGGATTCGAACCTGTGCATATGATTCCAGAACCTCGCACGTAATCACACCAGGCTGCCAACCTAATGAGCCTCATCCTGTCGAACTTCTAGTTTTTCCAGAGGAGTTTAAAATGTGAATTATTTTAAGCTGGGCGCGGTGGCTCACGCCTGTAATCCTAGCTCTCTGGGAGACTGAGGCGGGCGGATTGTTCTGAGCCCAGGAGTTCGAGACCAGCCTGAGCAAGAGCGAGACCCCATCTCTGCCAAAAAATAGAAAGAAATTAATTGGACAGCTAAAAATATATATAGAAAAAAATTAGCCAGTCATGGTGGTGCATGCCTGTAGTCCCAGCTACTCGGGAGGCTGAGACAGTAGAATCGTTTGAGCCCAGGAGTTTGAGGTTGCTGTGAGCTAGGCTGATGCCATGGCGCTCACCCCAGGCAAGTGAGTGAGACTCTGTCTCAAAAAAAAAAAAAAAAAAAAAAATGTGAATTATTTTAAATGTAAAATCCTGAGATATGTTCCTTTTATGCCTAGTTTGTTGAGGGTTTTTATCATAAAGGGTGCTGGATTTTGTTGAATGCTTTTTCTGCATCTATTGAGATGATGATATGGTCTTTGTTTTTGCATTTGTTTATGTGATGAATCAGACTTACTGATTTATGTATGTTGAACTATTCTTGCATCCCTGGGATGAAGCTCATTTGGTCCTGGTGGCTTATTTGTTTGATGTGCTGTTGAATACAGTTTGCTAGTGTTTTATTGAGGCTTTTTACATCTATATTCATAAGGGATATTGGTCCGTAGTTTTTTTTTGTTGTTGTTGTGTCCTTTCCTGGCTTTGGTATCAAGGTGATCCTGGTTTCGTAGAATGAGTTGAGGAGGTTCCCTCCTTCTTAATATTATGGAATAATTTCTATATTATGGGTACCAGCTCTTCTTTGTAGGTCTTACAGAATGTGGCTGTGAATCCACCTGGTGCAGGGCTTTTTTTGTTTGTTTTTGGGAGATTTTTATGACTCTTTCAATCTCAATCCATTTAAACTCTCTGCTAGACAAACAAAACATGGCCCTGAGTTGTAGGATGTCTATGCAGTACGTTTTACCTTCTATTCCCCTCAAATACTTTCACATCTGTGTTCCCTTTTGTCTCAGGACAAAAAGCAGACATCCTTACCCCCATGTTTCAGATAAAAAAAGAAAAAAACGAGGCCCTGGTGACTAAGCGTCTTGCCTGATGTCGTAGAAGTGAGCAATTAGTGCAGAGCGATGACTGCCTGGCTTCCAGCCCAGGTTGTGTTATTCTCAAAAGATTTATGTGCTATAATTATTTTAAGAGGCCAGCAGATATATACTTCAGCCTCTGAAGCAGAGTTTCTCAAAGCTAGACCCCCTGAATTGGAATCATCGGGGTGTTTGATTAAAACATAGACTCCTGGGCCTTCCTCAGATCCCCTGCATCAGAACTCTACAGAGATGGGGCCCTGGAATCTGCATTTTAACCAGCTCTCTGCTGACGCCGATGTACACCATTGTCTGAGCAGAACAGATGCGCTTGGGTTTGTCTGTTCTGACTGTCAATTGTGTTCACACTGTGACTTAGGAGGAAATAAGAAGGGCTGGAGGCTGGAGAACACTGGAAAGGCCAAGTGGGAAAGAACGGAACATGCAATTTCCACTCCTGTGGAAGAGATCTTGGGAGATTTATTCTCATGATTTTCTATGGATCCTTGGGTAAAGCAACTAATGCCTCTTTGCCTTAGATTTTTAGAAAACAATCCTGACTGCGTGTGACAAAACTGAGGGACAAAATTCCTAAGATCAGCGTTGTCCAATATAGTGGACACTAGCCACGTGTGGCTATTGAAATTTCAGTTAAACGAAATTAAAATTTCAGGCCATCAGTTGCACTCACTAGACACATTGCTCAATAGCAATGGCCTGAAGTTTAAATTTCATTTAAGTTCCAGTAGTCACATGTAGCTGGTGGTGACCCTGCTGGATGGTACGGATGACAAAGCGATCTGATAAGATGGGCGTGAGACTAGCCCGTCATTGGTCTCTGGAAGTCCTCATACGAGCCCTGATGTTCTAGATCCTCAACTGATGATTAGAGTACTGGTTTTGGAGTCACATTCCTGGGTTCAGATCCAGCCTTCATCATTTAGGAGTATGTGGCCTTGAACAGGTCACTTAAACTCTGTAAGACTCACTTTCCTCATCTATGGAATTTGGTAACTAATAGTACAGAACTTCCTTCGTGTAGTTTTTGTGAGGATTAAATGGCAAAGGCATCTAAACCCAATAATATACTCTTTGACACATATGACCTTCTATAATGCTTATCTAATATTTTTTATTATTATTAATTCTTTCTCTTTCTAATCATGCCAGTCCATAGTTTTAGCCTCCAACTGCATTTGGGCTACTAACTTCCAGCATCCACCAGCTGTGCAGGTTTGCATTTGAAGTTTGAAAATGCTCCCATGGACTCCTCCTTTCCCTAGCTAGCATGAGAAACAGGGAATTAAAGAAATTCATCTTGTGTCCTGGTGTTTCCGTGGACCTGTCAGACACGGTGGTGCGCAGGAAAGATTGCGCCTGATATTCTGAGCACAGCCTGGTCTTGCTTCACCGGTGCAGACCCTAAGTGGCCTTTCACATCCTGCCCCGCACACACATGCACCAAGGCCTAGACTTGGAAGGTTGGTATATTTGCTCCTATCCCTCACTGTTGCATTTGAATTTTGCTAGAAAATTCAGTAGTCTTTCAGACCGTCTGCATGTGGCAGTGGCATTTTGAACTGTCTGCGTATCTTGGAATCCCAGAGTCACAGTCTGAATACCGGGTACATCCCACAGAAGTCTTCGTGAAAACACCTTCAGCTAAGGCTAGATTTCAAGATAATGGATTTTTTTTCTTCTGTGGTCAGTGACTTATGTTATTGAGCAAGTCTGTAATGTTTAAACTGGCGTGAAGCATGATCTTTTTGTGGGCAGCATTTTTCCTCAGAACAGATCTGAAAGGCTTGCCAGCCTCAGCCCTGGGCTTTGGCACCTCTCAATTTGTTTAGAACTGGGAGTGTACAGTGCCTTCTCCTCAGAAAACACAATCCATCCCTTATGTTCGCACAGAGTGAGTCAGGCAGGCGCAGTTACCGTTTACACCACCACAGTGTGGGAGCCTTGCAGAAGCTCTTTAACCCCGCCCTTCCCTGCACATGCCTCTAACGCGGCTTGCAGCCTGCGTGGTCATAGGAAACAAGGATAATAACAACATCAAGGACAACTGACATTATTGCATGTTTAGCACGTACTAGATACCCTTCTGAGCACTTTACATGAACTAACTCACTCAATCCTCACAACAACCCTATGAAGTAGATACGGTTGTTGTTTCCGTTTTATAGATGATATGATTGAGGTCCCAAGAGGCTGAGTAGCTCAAGGCTACACAGCTTGGAAATAGAGGAGCAGGATTTTAACTTGGGCATTCTAGCTCCAGAGCATGTGCCCTCAACCACTGTACTACGGCTGAGTGAGGGATGATCATAAAGATACTACAGCTGCTAATGATGGTGATCATACCTGATAATAATCACAGGAGACCACTGACTATGACCCAGCCTGCTAATGACTTCATGTGCAACATCTCTGTAAACTCTCACAACAGCCCTCTGAGACAAGTCTGATTATTATACCCATTTTACAGATGAGTACACCAGGGTTCACAGAAGTTGTGATCCTCCTATGGTTGTCACAGATGGCCAGGACTTCAACCCAGGTGTGACAGACTGCAAAGCCATGCCCTTAACCACTCTGATATACATCCTCATGAGAAGAATCTCAAGCACAATCAGGAGATTTGCACGGTGACTCTATCTGAAGAAACAAGAATTCCCTTTCCTGTTGTAGCTGGCTTGTTGAGGTGTCTGTTTGACTCTGGCAATGCTGAGAGCACAAGTGTGAAATGACAGCTGAACAACAGAGGACAAAAGTGGCAGTCCGAGATGATGTGCCAAGGTCAGAGGTAGGGAAAGACAAGGCAGACAAGCGCAGAGGTCCAGGGGCTGGTGCCTGGCAAGAGGCACTAGGGGAGAGGAGACCAAGGCTGTAGCTGTAGGGGGCAGGGCTGGGCCCAGGTGTGTCACAGAGCTGGAAATGGGACTGTCTGCCTCAGGCAGGGACCGCACCACCAGGACAGCTGGAAAGCATGAGCTGGTCCCAGCGGACCCTGGTGCAGAAGGATGAGGCTGAGACTGTGACCATTCCCTGAGAAACAGTCAGATTCAGTAAGGGGAACCTCTGGGAAGGGCATCCCGATGTGGATGGGAGTAAAAGAAAGGGAAAGATGATTTCTGTTCATTTATTGATTCATTCATTGATTTGTTCATTCAGCAAATATGACTTGAGTGCCTACCCTGGGAGTTACAGCGGACTGGATTAGAGTGTGGGCTGTGGACCAGTCTGCCACAGTTGGAAACTGGATTTTGCGGTTTAATGGCTGTGTGACCTTGGGCGACTGACTTATTTATCTGCTCTGTGCCTCAGTGTCCTCATCTCTAAAAATATAATGACAATAGTGTTCTACCTTGCAGAGTCGTAGTGAGAATTAAATGAGTTCATTCATTTAAAGAATATAGAACAATGCCCAACACCCTCTCAGTGCTCACTGAGTATTAGCTGTCACTAGTACTCGTAGGTGCCACAGCCCATGCAGGATGCTAGGGATGCAATGCTGAGCCAGACTGCACGTGGGCCTTGCCCTCCTGGACCTCATCGTCCAGTGGAGTTGATAGACAGTAACCATCCAATTGTACAATGGAAACTGGCATCTGTGGTAAGTGTGAGGCTAGGAAGGCCTACAAAAGGGGTGTGGCTGACTCAGGGAGATCAGAGAGGGCAACTTGAAAATGTGTTGCTTAAGGGATAAGGGAAGGGGCCCTTCCCTTGGAGCAGCATGTGCAAAGGCCCTGTGGTAGGACTTTATGGCAAATATGAAGAACTGAAAGAAGGCCCCATTGCTAGGTAGAGCACTGAGAGTAAGAAGACTGGGACGGGAGGCAAGGGCCAGATAATGCAGAGCCATTTAGAACTATTTTAAAGGTTTAAGCCTTTCTACTATGGGCAATGGAAAGCCCTTAAAATTATCAGGCCAAGCATGGAGGGAGGTGATGTGATCCAGTTTGTGTTTTGAAAAGATGTGTTCAGCTGCTGCATCAAGAATTGATTGGAAAAGAGTAAGTGCTGATGCAGAGAGACCCATCAGGAGGCAGTTTGGGACTGTGCAGCCCAGGCTAGAGGTGAAGGTTAACAGCAACCAAGGTGTAAACAAGGTGAAAGCTAAAATAAGAGGATCAGTATGACAGCGACTTAGCAAAGGAGATGGGCAGAAGTGTACAGTGTTCCAGGAGAAGGGGTCCTGGGAGACAGAGGATGACAGACTCGAAAAGCACTAGAAATGGATAAAGGTTCGCCTACTCTGTGATTTTTGACTCAGGCCGGCATCAGCTAAAAGTGCCTGTGTCATCGGCCTGGATAGTGGAGACACGGCAAGTCTGAAAGGGCTTCCTGCCTTCTTTGATCAGCGTTGCCTTGCTGCGGCAAGTGCACGCCTTTAATATGCATCAGCTACGCGGCTTGGCAGGGGAAATGGTTGTGCAACACCCAACCCATGCCGCAATTGCAAGGAGGTGCCGAGGCAATGCTTTAGCACTGCTGGCCCATCTGAAAAGAACCAGAACACAACAGTGTGAGGTTCTGAAGCAACAACTGGAACAACTCAAGAATGTCTGAAATGTTTTTTAATCCTTGTAATGCAAAACATTTCTATATTTAATTTGGAGAAAGGACATTTCTCCTGCTCTTCTGCATAACTTGGACAGCAATTCTCTAACTCAAATGTTATTTAAATAGTTGGGTAAAGCCTCCTAGCTAGCTGGTGCCAGTTGCTTGAGTGGCCACACCTCACATGTGCTCGTGAATCCTACGGCCCAGATCTTTCCATTCATCCCATCACTGGGGAAGATGAGCAGCCCAGTCCAGAAATATGGATTTAAAAACCTAGAACTTAAATTAAATCTTATCCATTGGCCCCACGGCCAGCCTGGGGTATACTTGGGAAATGCATAGGGATTGTCCTTGTTCTTTGGATTGAGGAACTCTTTTGTTTGGAAATGTCAGAATCTCAACTCCAACGGGTGTAAACAAACAAAATTTTTTTTGATTAAGTAACAGTGAACTTCAGAGATGTTTAGTTCCAGGGGCCCAAATGATATCATCAGGTCTCAGTTTCTTTGCATGTCTCAGTTCTCATTTCCTCCGCACTGGCTCCATTCTCAGGCAGGCTCTTCTCAGGGACAGCAAAGATGGCCATCAGCTGCTCCAGGCCAACATCCTTTAGCATCTGGTGAAGGAGAAAAGGAATTTCTCATTCCTAATAGTGTCACCAAAAGTCCCAGCATTGAGGCTCCATGGCCAGGGGGAATGATTGCTGTGGTAGGTCAGGTCTGAGTACTGTACCCATCCCAGGAACTAGGCAGTGGGGTCAAGCTCATCAACACTGCACGGCTGAGAATGGAGAGGGAGGGATTCTCAAAGGGAAATCAAGGTTCTCAAAGGAAGAGGGCTTGTGCTGCAAGGAGGTAGAACCACAGGCATCTGCTACTGCACCATAGGTCTCCCACCCGTCGGGGCTGACCTCCTGATCTGAGCCCTTCCTACAGAAGCCCTGCCATATTTGAATTTGACATCAAATGTCCCTTATATAATTTAGCTATGGCTTTCTGTAGACAAAGCTGATCTTTGGGGTATGGCCCTGTGGTGATTTTAATGTAGGGGTTTCAGGCCAATGAGGAGATATTTTGGCAGGGGAGATTGGATGGAGCCCAACCCTCTCGCTTGGTGGTTAGGATGTCCTGAAGGACACCTTCCCACTGGTCCCATAGGGTGACGTCCTCTGTGATCCACAAGGAACCTATGCCCTCTTGCTGGCATTTCATGGCTCTGCATGTCACCCCTGGCTCACAGATCAGGGGCCAGATGAAAACCAACAGAGTGAAAGTCATGAGAGAATCATTTCTTTTCCTGGTTGGGTTTTCTGGCACGTGGGGAAGCAGAGGACATTCTCGGAGCAAGGTGGGATAGGATAGGAGGGGAACAGAGCCCAGCCCAGAGGGCCCGATACACCCCGGCTACATGTCATGGTCTCGCTGACATTTTCTGGGTCCAGAGAAATTTTTCCAGTGTCCTGGTTTTTAATAACTGTTCAGGAGGCTTATTTATAACCTCCTTGGGCGTGGGCAGTCATCTATGCCCAGAGTCAGTAACCATGGCTGCTGAAAGGGAGAAAAGATTGCTGATTTTATTACCCAAAAGGCAACACTGGAAAAATGAGTTCGGGGGGAGGCTGGCGGTGGTGGGGTGGGGTGTGATGGTGGGCTCTTCAGACTGGTGCAGGATTTTACAGGATGAATTTTTCAAGGATATACGCACATTTCTTTTGGAACATTTGAATTTGGCAGTCTCACCAAGGGGAATGAGATAGATCTTATCTACTTGTAAATGGCTTCAAAACTCAGGTTTTCATGATTTATTTTTTTAAAATATGGACAGTAAGGAAAACAGAAGAGAAAAATTCAGAAAAAAGAGAGAAACAGGGAAAAAATACCCCAAATCTCACCACTTGACTAGTGTTCGTATTTTAGCAAATTTTAAAGTTTTCCCCCCACATATTAGTGTATTATTTTTTCCTAACTTTGTTGTAAACATACTGAATAGGTTGTGTCCTGAATTTCATTCGCATTCTATCATTAGTTTATTTTCGTGGCTTTTGTAACCAACATTTTTTTTGAGACAGAGTCTCACTTTGTCGCCCGGGCTAGAGTGAGTGCCGTGGTGTCAGCCTAGCTCACAGCAACCTCAAACTCCTGGGCTCAAGCAATCCTTCTACTCGGGACTACAGGCATGTGCCACCATGCCCAGCTAATTTTTTCTATATATATATATTTTTAGTTGTCCAGATCATTTCTTTCTATTTTTTAGTAGAGACGGGGTCTCGCTTTTGCTCAGGCTGGTCTCGAACTCCTGACCTTGAGCGATCCACCCACCTCAGCCTCCCAAAGTGCTAGGATTACAGGCATGAGCCACCGCGCCCAGCCTAGCCAACATTTTTAATGACTGTATTAATATTCAACTGAATGGGGGTTACCACACCTCCAGAATTGGACATTTAGGCAGTTTTCAAAATGATTTGCATTTAAATTTTTTTTTTTTTTTTTTTTTTTTTTTTGGAGACAGAGTCACTCTGTTGCCTGGGCTAGAGCTCACAGCAACCTCAAACTCCTGGGCTCAAGCAATCCTCCTGCCTCAGCCTCCTGAGTAGCTGGGACTACAGGCATGCACCACCATGCCCAGCTAATTTTTTCTATATATTTTTAGTTGTCCAACTAATCTCTTTCCATTTTTTTAGTAGGGTCAGGGTCTCACTCTTGCTCAGGCTGGTCTCGAACTCCTGACCTCCAGCGATCCTACCGCCTTGGCCTCCC
>CAUYSK010128773.1:0-28341 GCA_963575035.1 Avahi laniger
TTAATCCACTCATGTATTGATGGACACTTGGGTTGTTTCCACATCTTTGCAATTGTGAATGGAGCTGCTATAAACATTCGGGTACAGGTGTCTTTTTTATAGAGTGTCTTTTGTTCTTTTGGGTAGATGCCCGGTAATGGGATTGCTGGATCAAATGATAATTGTACTTGTATCTCTTTAAGGTATCTCCATATTGCTTTCCACAGAGGTTAAACTAGTTTGCAGTCCCACCAACAGTGCATGAGTGTTCCTATCTCTCCGCATCCATGCCAACATTTATTGTTTTGGGACTTTTTGATAAAGACCAGTCTCACTGGAGATAAGTGATATCTCATTGTGGTTTTGATTTGCATTTCCCTGGTGATTAGAGATGTTGAGCACATAATGTGATATTTTCAATGAACATCACCACTTAGTATATTTTTAAAACACTCTGAAAGCATTAAATGGTTAATTATCAGAAAACTGGCAGTCAGGAAAGCAGAAAGTTCCCCTGTTCTTCCCCTGTTCCTGGCAAAGAGCTTTTAAGATCTTTGGGATTTTCTGAGTGATAGAACTAAGAGGAGCATCTTTTATTATTCATCATCAGTCCCCTTAGAAAAGGGGTTACTACAAATGGTTTATCATCAGAAAGCACCAGTGAGGAAAGTAGGAAGTGAGTTATGTATAGAATAAACCAGAACTCAAGATATATCCAGGGCCTCCATGTTCAAGTCAGCCAGTTAATCTTTAAACTACACAGCTTTCATATCCATAAATATTAATATGTTATAGTAAATCCGTAAATAAAAAATATTTCATTATTAAGTTGTTGATGTTATAAAAGCTAAGTGTTAACATCATTAAGAGAGCTGCCGTTAACTGTTATTGTTTGTTGTATAGTTTGTTTAAACTGGAAAGGACCAAATGCCCATGTACTCATGTGTAAATGAGAAAACTGACACCCAGGGAAGTGAATTGACTTAATCCTGAGCCTATAACCTCCTAGTGATAGGGCTAAATTCTACATCTCCTATCTAGCTCAGGACGATTTCACTGACATATCCTTCTCTATCAATCCTGCATTAGGGACACATTTTATGTGGTGACATTCAGCTCATGAATTAGACTGAGCAGTACTTGTGAGGTCCTCAGGAATTCCTGTTTCAAAGTGATATCATGTTCTCTTTTGTTCATTGTCAATGAAGATAGAAATGTCAACCCTTTAAAAAAAAATAAGATTTGTGGTTGAAATTTTTCATGATATACAAATTCTCTGCATATTTTTGTGCCACATGTATTGGTTACTGGTCTCCTCTTGCAGCTCTAACAAATTATCACAAACAGTGGCTTAAAACAACACAAATTTACTGTCGTATAGTTCTGTGGATCAAAAGTTCCAAATGGGTCTTACTGGCTAAAATTAAAGTGCCAGCAGAGTTGTTTTGTTCCTGGAGATTCTTAGAGCCCATCCTTTTCATCCTCCATGAGCCACCTACGCTCCTTGGCTCACAGCCTTTTCTTCCGTCCTCAAAGCCAGCAAGACGGCATCTTCCAATCTCTCTGTTTCTAACCTTCCTGACTCCCTTTTAAAAGGACCCTTGTGATCACATTAGGACCAACTGGATAATCCCAGATAATCTCTTCAACTCAAAATTCTTAACTCAATCATATTTGCAAAGTTCCTTTTGTCATGTAAGTTAGCATACTGACAGATTGCAGGGATTAAGATGTAGACATACTTTTTCTTTTTTGAGGAGGACATTATTCTGCCTATCACACTGCCCCACTTAACTAAAAATAATTGTCTTAATTTGTTCCTCACTAGAATTTTCTTTAGTTTTAAGTTTCTTTGGATTCATCACGAGTAGAATAAGTAGCTATATATTCAGATATTTGTCTAAAATAAATATTTATAATTTCCGATGCTTAAACAAAATGTATTTGCCTCTCTCATATTCCACTTTTACAATGGGGACCTTACTTGTTATGTATTTGTTTATTTCTAGAAAAAAAAGTAAGGAGGAAAAAATTTAAAAGCAATGAAATTGTGAGATAATATTCAGATCATGAGAATAAAAGATTCCTTAGGTTCTTTAAAGGGTGAAAGAGAACAAATTTACCCCCCTCTCAAACACAAAAAGTTTTATATGACATTCTATTAGTTTCTTGGGGCTGCCATTGCAAATCACCGCAATCCCAGTGGCTTAAAATCACAGGGATTTATTCTCTCACAGTCGTGAAGGCCAGAAATTTGAAATCATAGTGTTGGCAGGGCAACGCTCCCTCTGAAGGCTCTAAGAAAGAATCCTTTCTTGCCTCTTCCAGCTTCTGGTGGCTCTGTGCATCCCTTGGCCTGTGGCAGCCTCGCTCCAATCTCTGCCTCTATCTTCACAACCCCTTGTTCTATATGTCTCTGCGCATCCTTTTCTGTCTCTTAGGAGTATGCCCTCATTGAATTTAGGATCCATCCTAATCCTCACCGCTGTCCTTCCCTTAATTACAAGTTCAGAGACCCTGTTTCCACATAAGGTCATATTCTCAAGTTCCAGGTAGACATGAATTTTGGGCAGAGCACTATTCAGCTCACTACAGATTACAGAAATGCGTGAAGGAATTATTCTTTATAATTAACTTCCTAGTTAGTGTTCTTACACTTTTTCCTACTTAAAAGAAATAAATAGCAAATAAGTAACCACCTTCTTCTTCAATGCTGTGAACTTTTCCCTGTTATTATTAACATTGACCCAGTTTTTAGGAATTCTTTCAATAATAGAAGGAAGACAAATAATAATGATTCTCACTGAGTGTTTTTTTGCTATGTTCTTGGCATAGTGTCTGATAGTTTACATTCAATCCCCACAACAATCCTATCAAGTAGTTCTATTATTCCTATCATACACATGAAAAAGAAGTTCAAAAAGGTTCAGTAACTTAGCCAGCATTACATACCTAGTAAGTGGCAGAGGTCAAAATCAGATATCAATAACAAAATATCCCACTCTCTCCGAATTTTCCAGTGTTCTCATCACAATTTCTGTTCTATCCCAGGCTGTTTCCCAGACACAAACATTCTCCTTCAATTCTCACTTTTGAATTCATCTCCAAGCTTATGCACTAGCAATTGACAACTAATGCATAGCCTTCAAGTGTTTTGCAAACAAACTACAACAGTAACACCACAAACAACTAGAACTTCGAAAATTTGAGTGATGATAAAAAGAGAAAACCAACCAACCAACAAACAAGATATCTGTAAACAGTGCTATTGAATTTGGGAACCACAAGAAGCAGATGGAAAATGCTGAAACATTTCTAGAGTCATTTAAAAAATGCCCTCTATTAAATTGGAAAGGGTTTTAGGATTCTGGTCTTAGATCACAAATGAAACAAAAACAGTTTCATAAAAACACAGTTGTTTCTGAGTGAAATATATCCAGAAATTCCTTAACTTACTAAATGAACTTACCTTGAAACATGTGTTAGAAAGAATAGCTAGTCTTCTAAAGGCTCTGACTTTATAAGGTAACTTTGAAAGTAAACAAACCAACAAACAAAAGTAGAAAACAATATTGTTACCATCTTAATTGGTAAATAAAACTAGGAATAAATAAAATGAACATCTTGGATTGGTCCTTAATAGAATATGTACTTGAGGGTATTGACAGATTCAGTAAATACACTAACAGTTCTTTTTGGTATGCATCTAATTTAAGGGGAGCTTTTACAAATTTTTTCCTTTTTTCGCATATTATCCCTCACTAGTTCAAAATTTTACTCTTTGATATGGGGGGTTCTTCCTTTCTTTTATTAATTGCACTATTATTTTCTAGTTTTGACTTTTTCCTCTTTTTGAAAGTGAATATAATATAATTATGAGTCAAGGAATATATTAATACACGGACTATCCACCTTTAGTTACTGAATAAATAAATAAAAGTTTCTCTTGCTTAAATTGTTCATGTGTGTAGGACTCTATCCTGAGCCCTCTAGTCTCACTTTTTGCATACTCCCTTGGTGATTTTACATCAACCCATGAGTTGACTAACATCTGTTAAATTGATGATTACCCAAGCTTCCAAAAGAAAGAGAAATTGCAGTGAAGTAGTTGTGGATTTCTTGACAAGAATTATATTAAGACACATTTTGCATATCAGTAAAAGCAGTTATTAGATAATCATTCCTACTGCAAAACTGGGTAAACCCGGGATGATTCCCAAATCTGAAGATAATAATCCTAATTTAACCTTTCCTATTACTTTATGGTTCGTCTAGAAACAATTCGGAAGTCTTTCAATTTGGAAATGAAAACCTCAACATGTAAGTAATGTGAAACTACCTTCATAAAAAGTGTGAACAAATGAAAAACGTGATCAAGGACTTGTAGAGCTGTGCTTCTATGTTATATGGTAAAGGCTGAGGTGATTTTTTCCAAAGAGAAACTACTGCCTAAAGAATATAAAAAGAAGGGAGAGGGAGGAAAAAGGGAGACAGAGACACTGTTTTTAAATGAACAAGCCAAAGAACATTTACAAAGCAATTGAATTTTTTTCTTTTTACAATTGGAATAAGTATTTTACATATATTCGTTATGATGTAAATGTTTCCCTATCCGTTAATGCACGTTAATATCATACAGTACCACAAAAGATTAGGCTGCAAAGCTATGGATAACCTGTCAGCCAATGCTAAATGAGTCAATCACCAGTGTTTCTCTAACAATAAGGGATGTTTATTCTTTTCATCCTCGTGCTTTATAATTACTATTCAAGGGAGAAGGCAAACAGAAAATGCATCAAATCCCAGAGTAATTGTCCAATTTTTTCTGCTGCCATCAACGAATGCTTTCATTGTAATACACGCCCATCTAGCATCTCCACTGAAACCTGTAAGCAACTTCCTCTAAAGGCTGCAGAGCACATTCACAATTGCTCACAGCAGATGGGCAAAGCAAGCCTGGAGTCTCGGAATACCGTTCCTGTGAAGCCCAAGGACTGAGCAGTGTTTAAAAAGATTTACATTCCCTGACAATAAACAAAATTAAAAATGTGGATTTTTTACTTCTCTGAACAAATCAGAAAATTTGACAACACTAGACCTGCTTTCCCCCTAGACAACGATCAGTAGGATCTGGGTTCTGCCTGACCGAGTCATTCATAGATGGGGCGTGAACTCTTCAGTAGGTTCACCATATACATTATACACAGAATGAAGTCCCAATTTTTCAGCCTAGAATTCAATAATGTTCATGACCTTACCTCCTTTGCTTTTTCAGACATGCCGCCCACTCTTTTCTCACAATAGCAACCTCTGGGCCCTCATCTTTGGGGTCCAACTGGTCTTTCATATCTTTAGGAAGCTCCCAGGAGCATCCCAGCCACCAGTGACCACCCCTCCCTCAGCGCCAATTGTCCATGGAATTCTGTAGCATTCTGTTATTGTCTCTCTTATGACGTCCTATTGTGGGTATCTTGTGATTTAATTACATATTTTATTAGTATTTAACTTCTCATAATTGTATACAATTTTTTTGCCTTCTTCTCACTCATTACAATAATTTTTTCACAACTTGGACCAAGTTCTGATATCTGTGCCTTAGAAGCAAAACCCAGCACTGCTATTTACTTGCTTCATTAACTTGGGTAGATTATCGATCCCCTCAAATCTTCACTCAGTTCCATTATTTGTAAAATGGAGATAAGAATAATACCTACTCACAAGTTATTGTAACCATTAATGAGACACTGCAGGGAAAGCATTTTGCATAGTGCAGAGGCTGCAGTAAGAACACAATAAAAATGTTTCTGTTATTATTCCTCTTCTGTTGTTACTCTCTTCAGAGCTATTAAAATGACTTACCCCTGATTTCTTTTTACTTAACAGGCTTTTAACTGCCCTAGAATTTTGCACAGCTAACTTTCCTCAGTTCTTCCTGGTAGTTAATATCACCGTGAAAATATTCTTCTAATACTCTCAAATTCCCTTGTTATTATGTCACTTGTGTTTCCGTGTTAAGATCCTATAGAATGCAAATAAAATGTGGAGATCATTATTTGCTTTGCAAATATGATGCTAACAACTTCTACCTACCATTTATTGGTTACCTATTATATAGCAGGTGTTGTGCCAAATATTTATTTTTCTTGCTTTATCGCTAATGTTCAAAACTCTTCAAAGAAGGTATTATGACACTCATTTTACAGCTGAGAAAACTCAAGTCCCAAGTAGTTAAATAAACTATGTTTATTCTACATCCCTATGACAGAACTGGGTGGAAATGATATCTATCTCCATGGGCTGTCCCCTTCTCTCTAATTGCCTTTTGCCTTGTGTTCATTATCTAGTTTGGTATTGAGCCATTGGGATGGTAAATGAGCCCTGATGAATCTTTATAGTTTCTAGCAATATTGCAATAGTATATATTTAATATGAAATCAATTTTAGGCTACCACTAATAATATTCCTGTTACCCCACTTTGGCTCTGCTAGAAAACAAAGGCTACTTGAGAAACACTAAAGTATCATATTAAGACTTTTTCCACATATAAGTAAATATTGCACTACATTATTTTGTTGTATTAAGTGGTATTCAGTGTTTTGTTTAATGTGTCTAATTTGATATATCAGCTATTACTAGCGAAAAAGTAATCTAACTATATCATTCTTGGATGTTAGCTTCAGATAAATCAGATTTAATATATTACATGGACATTTATGAAGCTGTTCTACATACAACATCATTGATTTAACATTGATCTAGTTTATAGCTCGATGTATTTAATTTTAAAATATTATATCTGGCTCAGTATTTAGCATGTTTGGTTTGATATCTGGCATTTTGTTTCAATGTTCAAGTGTATTATTTGATAAGAAATATATTACTCATGTGCATGAAGAAAATTATAAAAGAAAATTATCAGTAGACAGTGAACAGATGTGTCATTATGCAGAAATAATCACATTTTAGAGCAGAAATCTGAAGTGAAAATATGTTTCAAAGAGATATGTCAGTGTTGTTTAGGTAAATATTGGATTCTCAGTTTCATTTAATCAAGCAAACAAAAACAAAGAATGGACATATAAGACCTCCCAACATCAGCTATTTTTTTTAACAAATTGAATATTAATCTATTTAATTGAGCTTTTCCTTATTTAATTGCAACAATTTTATGTATTTTGATAAGCTGTTACTTAAAATAAATATGTTCCTATTTGTGGTTTTTATGTGTTTCTGTTCTGAAAATCTACAGCTCCAAAACATCACGATGAATGTTTTATAATCTAGTTGATAGGGACAGAATACAAGAAATTCACCAGTTTCTCCAAGGATGCATTAGGAGTCAATATATTTTAAGCTTATGTATAAGATCGTTTTGCCCAACTCGCCAATAGAATGAATTTTAATGCCTGCTTGCTCATTTGTGATTTCTCTTTCCTTGGAGGGAACTTCCTGTAACCTCCTCACAAGCTTCCCTATTGTTCATCATCCTTATCAGAGCAGTCACTCCAGCGAATCTCCCTATCACACAACCCAGAAATCCCAAGACATTCTTCACTGCCTAGCCTCTTTTGCCTCCCAAATTTATTAGGTTGCAGGTTCAGCTGCTTCTTTCCACTTCTTTTGAATCCGAATATTTCTTTCTGCCTCAGTGAAAATCCTTGCATAGGTATTCATTTTACAGTATAATCTAGGTACCGGATTTGAGTTACTTGGTTCCTGCTGTATTCTACTCCCCAGCTGTTGCACACCTAAATTTCCATCTACTGAATTTCAGTATTTTTTTGCTACTTTCACTACAACCAGAGACACCTGTGGATCAAATACAAACTGTTGGTTGAAAGTTTTCTATTAGCTAACTCTGTTTTAATGGACTGTGGCCTTATTCCTTAATAAAAGGTCTCAAAAAGTATTGACAGTCTGTTGTGAACAGGCAATGAGCTGTTACATGCTCCATACATTCTCTCGTACAACCTGCAGGACAACTGTCTCAGTTAGGGATTATCTTCAACTCTGTGGAAACTTAAGCTCATTGAAGTTACCATAGTCTAATAAAAGGAATGTCAGGTTTCATATTTCATGCCCAGGCAGTCTGACTCCAGGCTCTGTGTTCTTAGATACCAAACAGTACTATCTATTATTATAGCAACCATTCCACATTGACTATTCTGCAACTTTGTGAAATTACTCGATCCTTTCCAGATGTCATCCCTTCTCCTGTATCTCACTCTCTCTTTCTTTCTTTTTTTATTTCAGAATTTTCTCAAATGAATTGCTTCTGTACATTTTGAGTCAAAGTTAAGTGTGCCCATCACCCAGATAGTGTGCATTGTACCCATTAGGTGTGTATTTACCCATCCCCTCCTCCTACCTCCCACCTGCTTTATTTCCCTTGAGTTTTACTTCCATATGTGCACATGAGTGTTGATCAATTAGTTCCAATTTAATACTGAGTACATGTGGTGTTTCATTTTCCATTCTTGCAATAATTCACTTAGAAGAATGGTCTCCAATTCCATCCAGATTGTTACAAAAGGTATTAGTTCACCATTTTTTATGGCTGAGTAGTACTCCATGGTATACATATACCACATTTTATCAATCCATTCATGTAGTGAGGGGCACTTGGTTTGATTCCACACTTTACAATTGTGAATTATGCTTCAATAAACATTCAAGTGCAAGTGGATCTTTTGGATAAAATGGCTTTTTTTTCCCTTTGGGTAAATACCCAATAATGGGATTGCTGGATCAAATGGTAAGTCTACTTTTAGTTCTTTTGAGGTATCTCCATACTACTTTCCATAGAGGTTGCACTACTTTGCAGTCCCAACAACAATGTATAAGTGTTCCTTTCTCTTCACATCCACCCAGCATCTGTTGTTTCTTGAATTTTTGATAAAAGCCATTCTCACTGGTGTTAGGTGATATCTCATTGTGGTTTTGATTTATATTTCCCTGATGATTAGAGATGTGCAGCATTTTTTTGTATATTTATTGGTCATTAGTCTATCTTGTTTTGAAAAGTTTCTGTTTATGACATTTGCCCACTTTTTAATGGGGCTGTTTGATTTTTTCTTGCTGATTTGCTTGAGTTCTTTGTAGATTGTGGTTTCAATTCTTTCTTTCTCCCTCTTGCCCATCCCTTTTGAGAGTGCCCCTCACTCTCTTTCACTATTTATTTTACTCTGTTAAGGACATGTGAATTTTTTAAATCAATCTCTAACAGGTTTATAATTGGTTTCTTGCCGACAAAACAATAAATAATAACTTTTCCCTCTATTAAGTTGTTGCTTTTTTGTTTCTCTTCTACCAAATTTCTTCTGATTAATCTTGCTTATTTTCTAAGATCTAGCCTAAGATCTAGCCTAGTTTTAAGCACTTTTCCCTTATGGGTATAATTATAATTAATATTTATGTTTGCATTTTAATGTGTTTCATATTTATACATTTTTGCTTTTATCAAAATGCTTTCCCCTTGAAGGCATGGTAATATTATGCACCTCTAGACACAAACTAAATCTATCTTTTGCCGGTTTATCTTATTTTATAGCTTTCTGTTTCTAAGTCTTATTCAGCCACAATAATGCAGACTTGTGTTTGTGTGTGTGTGTGTGTGTTTGTGTAGAGAAGAGAATGAAGCAAGAATTGGACAAAATGTAGCTTCATAATGAGTATATACTATATTTATTTTTTATTGATAATTCCTTTAAGGCATAGAACAAAACCTACTCTAATCTATCACCAAATAACTCTAACTCTTTGTAATAATTTTCATTTTAAATTTCTCAGTAATTACATATACAATCTGGAATATAAAAATCATACACTGAATTAAAGATTACTACAAAATTTTACTTCCAACTCAATGCCAGGATTTTTAAGACCAGGGAATGATGCTGTTTCCTTTCACTTCTGGTCTATCACCCTATAGAGTGCTGGTGCACAGTCTATACCCAACAAATGTTATTGAATGGAGTTGAGTGTGAATCATCTGCAGCACTGTGCTTAATGATTCAGCATCTATTCCACTAGAGAACTCAACAGAAGCAGATATGGAGAAGAGAAAAATTTTAAAGCACTGTCATTAGTGGGTACTTCTAAGCATAAGGAGAGTTAGAAGTGTTTCACCTAAAATGTAGAGTTAGACCAGCCACTTCAGGTGTACTTCAAGTAAATAGATTACAAGTAAATTACAGGCATTTCTTTAAGGGAAAAAGGCTTTTAGATGATTACATAAAGTCTCACAAAAATAATTTTATCATTATTGAAACTCCCTGTAATTTTATCCTAAGTAAATTTTCACTTCCAAATGCATCATTTAAGTTTGAGGTAAAATAATCCTAAAACTATAGTTTCCATTTGCTTCTATCAATCTACTGTAAAATAATGTGATTATATACATACAAAAGAAAAGTTATGTTCTGATTCCAGTATTGGCTGAGTATCTTGTACCAAACAAGCTTTCTCACAAAAGCAGGCAGAAACTGCAGGAGATATGACCCTTGAGAGAATGAAATTACACAAAGAAAAATTCACATTTATGTGGATTTTCCCCTGAGCACACTTCTAAGTCTATGCACAGATCAAGGCAGCTAGAAGGCAACAAGAAAGTTGCAGTTTTATTGGCTTGCAGTGTCACATTTTGGAGTTAGGGCTGCCAAAACATCTGAAAACTAAAAGGGAATCCCAGAAAAAAGAACCACAGCAGAAAGATTCCTAAAATCTGCATTCAAACTGTCCTGAAATTCTTGGATAACCTGAACTGTGTATGCACAGAGAAGAAACCAAATAATACACTGGAAAACATCAGCTAGAAGGCCAAAACGTTAAGTATAACTTAGCTGCCATACACCACAGGTAGGCAAAGTTGGGAGTTCAAGTTCTGCCGAACTAGAAGGGCTGGGTAAACACATCTTGTGATCCATTAAAATTCCAGAATGAACTGGTAGGATTAAAACTATGTCTTAGTACAAATACAATTTCTTTAAACAGAGGACAAACTTGATATACTGGATTTTATCAAAATAAAAATTATTTTTCTTGATGGCCTCAAAGACACTGTAAGAAAATTAAAGGACAAACCACACAATGGAAGAAAAGATTCACTGTACATCCATATCTTGGACAAAGACCTTATATCTCTCTATATAAAATCAATAATAAAAAGACAAACAAAAGGCTTGAACAGTCATTTCATAAAAGACAATATTTAAATTACCAATAAATGCAAAAATATGTTTAATTAACATCATTAGTCATCAAGAAAATATAAATTGAAAACACAATGATTTACATTTCATATCCATTATGATAGCTACAACTAAAAAGACTAATAACACCAAATATTGGCAAGAATGTGGAGCAACTGGAACTTGCAGGTATTGAAGGCATAAAATGTGTAAAAACTACATTGGAAATTTGTTTACCAATTTCTTCCTAAGCCTAGCCTATGACTCAGCAGTTCCTATCCCAGGTATTTACCCGGGAGAGATGAAAACTTCCATCTGTAAAAGACTTGTACAATTATAACTGTTTGTAATAGCTTCAAACTGGAAGCAACCCAAATGTCCAACAACAGAGAAAACAGAAAACATTGTGGTCTATTCAGATCACAATACCACAATAAATAATAATGAACTACTGATACACAAACCAATGTGGCTATGTCTCAAAAGCATTGTGTTGCTCAAAAGAAACCAGAGACAGAAGAATACATATTGTTTGATATCATTTATATGAAGCTCAAGAAGGTACAAAATTAATCTATCATGGTGATAGAAATCAGAATAGCAGTGCCTGGGAGTGAGGTTTGACTAGAAAGGGGCAAGGAAAATTTCTGGGGTGGTGGAAATGTTCTGTATCTTATCTGGGGTGGTAGATGTACAAGGTATATTTTTTTTTAATGAAAACTCATTGAATCAGGCACAAGATCTGTGTTTTTCATGATAAGTAAATTTTACATCAATAAAAATGCTACAAATGGTTGTACTGTGTGATTTGGATTAAATACAGCTCATGATTATGCTTTGGACTGGATCAGATAATTGTATTAAGTGATTTGGATTAAATATAGCATAGCCAGATGACAAGAATTGAAAACAGAGTATTTGCCTATTCTAGGGAGTTCCTGACTCAGCCCTCCCCTACACATCCATACCCTGTGCTCACAAGCATAATATTGAAACATGCCCTATTTGCATGCCTTATTCCTCATTCCTATTCCTTGTGCTGATTTCCTTTCCTCATCCCTTACCCTTTTCATAAATTGGGAACTTCTCCAATCAGTGAGGACCATTTTTAGCTCAGGCATTCTGGTGACACCAATCCCAAGTGCTGAGTTGTTTTTGCAAGCTGGTAATTTCCAAAAGATCATCTATGAGAAATATCATTAATTGAGTCTATCACAAGATTAAACCAACTAAGACACAGGTTTTTGCTGTATTTTTGAGGCCTCAGTGAAACCTCTAAAATATTCCTTGTAAAATGTTTGCTGGAATTTATTCTGTTTAATTTCTGACTAATATTTGTACTCTTCCTTTGTTCCCCTGTCTATAAACCTTGATAATGATAGCTTTTTTCATCAAACCATTTTACAGAATTTTGTCCAAATTGATGCAAAAAACTGATTCTCTGGCTTCTTTGAAAAAACGTCTATCCCTTTTTGGGTAATCATGTTATTATGAACTGTTATATTACATCTTTATTTTCCCACTGCTGGGCCAAGAAGTTGGTGTGATACTGAATTGTGAGAACTGATCACTATGTAAATTCCTCTTTACTGCTCTTGTGTAATGTGTAATAGACTGTGAACTACCATCATCTTGAAATGTCATCGTGTTTCCATAACATGACAAAATAACAACATGAAACTACTGAATTTAGTAATTTAAAAATCTGCCATGCGCTCTGAGTGATTATCACCAACACCAAATCCTACTCTAAGAGTTAGTTGACTCATTTTCCACTTCATTTTACAAGAAAATCTTCCCATTTTGTTTTTCAAAGAGGATTGTGGTATTTCAAAGGCACTTCTTTTTCAGCATTAAGCAATAGTCAAATTGTTAAGTTTTTCCCTTAACCTTCATGTAAATGCTCTTTGCCAAAGCAATTAATTTAGACAAGTATTGTAGTCAGTCTAGGAAACATTCTCTGCCCTCAAGGTGATTTTGATATAATTGGGAATAATAATGCATACATATGAAAAATTTGATTAGAAATCCAAGACTGTCTATGGTTACACACCAAAAATTCCTGTTCTTGAATGACTCTAGGAGGGCAAAAAGTCATACTCTTCCTTAGGAGCAAATATCTTCTACTTTGGGATGTCGAATATGGTAGCCACTAGCCCCATGTGACTATTTAAATTTAAATGAGTTATAATTAAACAAAATTAAAGTATCATTTCTCAATAGCATTAGGCATATTTCAAGTGCTCAGTAGCCATATGGGCTAATGTTTACCATATTGGACAGTGTAGATATAGATTAGAACACTGCCAGCATTTCAAATAGTAAGTCTATTGAACTGTGTTGTCTGGGTCATACCTATGTAGATGAGTCTTTTGGACCTATGCTGCTTAAACCAGAAAGAAGATGGTTTAACTTAGTAATAGTACCTTATACACCTTTATCCTGACAGAATACTGTAATCTGTGTGTATTATATGTGGCAGAAATATTGCTCTGTTACAACATTCTGTTATTACTTGGTCCTTATTATCAATATTAGAGAATCGGAATATAGTGATTATTGAATGAATAGGGAGTTCAAAGCATGGTGGTCTTGTGACCACAAGAAAGAAAGGAAATGAAGTAACTCTCTGACAATAAGCATTCATCATGTTCCTACTCCTGATAGTATTGGGCCTTGAACTAGGCACAAGGGAGGAAATGATACTAATTCTAGGATGAAAAGATGCAATTCCAGCCTACCACAAATTTATAGTTACATGGGGTAGAGCAAAAGCAAAAGAAACAAGTATAATAAAATGTGCTCATTGTTATTATAGGAGTACATATAAGTAGCAATAGTGTGGTACAGGAGGGATATTAGCCAAAGCCGGGGGTCAAGGAGAGCTTCCAGGAATAAATGACATCTAAACTGATCCCAGCTCTAACAGGATTAGCAGATGTTAAAGAAGACAGTAGAGAGAACTGAGAGAGAAAAAAAAAAAAGTGAACAAGAAAACATTCCTAACAAAGAAAACAAATATCATGAATATCTAAGAACCAAGGGCAAGCAATAATAAGGCCATTTAAGTACTTCTAAGTATGAGAAATAAAAGCAAATGCTATTAATGAAGAAGGTGAACCCAATTAGA
This sequence comes from Avahi laniger, assembly GCA_963575035.1. Taxonomy (NCBI): domain Eukaryota; kingdom Metazoa; phylum Chordata; class Mammalia; order Primates; family Indriidae; genus Avahi; species Avahi laniger. The sequence continues at coordinate 14,300 of CAUYSK010128773.1, forward strand.
GATAAAATTGATTTCTGTTACAAAAGCTGGTGTCTACCTTATTTTAGAATATAGTTTATTTTATAATATAATTTCAAAAGCAAACTCTCCACTTAATATTTTTTCAGAATACATATACACATACCAATTGACACAGTAGTTGGGGAAGGGAAATGTAGATGGCAAGACCTAGCAATTTTAGAATAAATTTTTATGCATGTTGAGCTTTTTCCAAGCGTCTACCATAATAATTTTGTAGTAACATATTGTTCAGTTTAAAGTTGAGTGTGTGTCAATGGCCCTCTCAGCCCAAAGAGAAATAAATCAGCTATCAGAGCAAAGCAACCGTGAGTATGTAATTATGAATACCCTGGCACTTACACATTCATAAATCAACACAGGACGCAAAAGCTCACTATTATTTTATTATGTTAATGATGCAATTTAAAAATTCTGAACATAAAACCAAAATATTTGAGACTTTTAATATTTCTTACTATATATCTAGAAATTGTGAATTTGACAATATGTAAATTAGACCACAATAAACTTGACTTTCGAAACATCTTCTTGAATTGCATATTTACTTACATACGTGATTTTTATAAATGCATAAGTGTAACCACACATGCTATTTGGAGCATTAGCCTTATTTTTACCTTTCTACTTGGCTTTCCCCCAGTTTTCTCCTCTACCTCCACTCATATTTTTCACCCCTTGAAAGGTAATCCATGGGATGTTTTGTATTATTCCATATTTTTCTCTAAGCATTTCTAATAATATAATAACATATGTACATGCAACCCACGTATTTATATAATTTTGAGTCATTGTTGATGTTAAAAATAGGATTACATTATAAATAATTGCTGTGCCTTGCTTTTTCTCATCATGCAAACGCATCATAGAAATCCTTCCATGGCACCTTGCATTGCTCTAATAGACTTCTTTAATGGTTCCGCGATGTTTCGTGCCAGGAACGCATCGTCACTCTGCGACCAGTGAGCACTGCCACTGTTCCCAATTTGGTGCCACAATAAACAATGCCGCACTGAGTATTCTCGTACTTTAATCTGAAATTTTTATTTCTCTTGGATAGATTCCTGGAAATAGAATTGCCGGGCAGAAGTCATTTTTATTTTTTTAATTTGAATAGATGTTGCTTTTGAAAAAGGCTATAACATTTTTTCCACTTCCTGTAGCGCTGTGTGAGACTACACTTTTCCATGCACCTCCAGCAGCAATAGATACTGAGTATTTCCTCGCCACTAGTTGTAAAGCAGTAGCCACCTAACCGCTAATAAGTTTGGGTATTTTTCATGTGATTGTCGGACATGTATTAATATTTTTGTTCCATTTTTAGTTGCCTCTTCAGATGCTTTCTCTGTTTTTCTTCGGCATCCTATATGTTTTTCTGATTGATTAGTTAGAGAAGCTCCTGTATAATGTTAGATATTAACTCTTTGTCTCCAGTGTTCTAATTTTTCCCCCAAATTTGTCAGTATTTGTTCACTTTGGTGAATGGTGTCTTTTGTCATACAAAGCTATCTAGAAATGTTTTATGTAAAGCAAATGTCTAATCTTACATATATATTTTTTGGACTTCATAGGTTGGTTAAAAAGCCCTTCTTTATGTATACTGTATAATCTATCCTAGTTTTTCTTAAGGAGATCATATTTTTTTATTTTGAACTCATTATTCCAACTGGAAATTATTATTTAGAGTCAGAGAAAGATTTGATTTGATTTTCTTGCTGTCAGTTATATATTCATTAAAGTGGTGACCAACTTTTTAGAGAAGCAACTCAGAACACAACTGTATCAGACCAAAACCCAGAATATTGTAATGTATAATAATTATATGCATATCAATACAGTAACATAAAAACAAAAATAGACATTTATCCAAATTATATATTATTCTGTATTATTTATTTTTATCACAAAATACCATTATATAAACAAAACAATAGGACTAGTTAAAAGTGCCCATTAGTAATGCTAATTAAACAAATAATATTTGTGATAAAAATATAACAATATTTTAATAAGATTTCTTTCTGTTCTCTGATACAGCAGTTATTTTTGCTCTTTTTAAACTCTATTAGATATTTAAATTATGTAGTCTATATTTAAGATATATAACTATAAAACTTTTTTAAAGTGAAACATAAATACAATAGGACTAATTAAACAGATATTAACTGTATTAAATAACAAATAACAATGACATGCTTTTTCTGTCCCCAGTACAGTAGAATAATTTTACTCTTCCTTTTCCAATAATGCTTCTCTGAATAGCCTACAATTTTAAGGACATTCTTCTTTTGTTTTAGGTAGTGGTAATCTGCATACAGTCAAACATAAAATGTGCTTAGACTTGCAACTCTTGCTTCCATTCTATCTAGAACAGGAAAAAAAATAGACTTGCAACTCTTTATCAAGCCCACGTAACATTGATCCAGTGTCATTCCAACGTGATGACATCAAGCTAGATGCGCTCTCAACAAGTCTTTGAGTATGAAATACCTAGGAGTTTAATTACTAGTAATAGCAAGTTTTTAATCTTGTAGAAATAGTTTCTAGTACTCCAAAAAGATATCCATATGCTTTGATTCTGTAAGCTTGCTTTTATTATAAATACCAGCTTTTTGTCAATCATAATCTTCTCATCTATCAATTCATCATATAGGCTAAATATATTTAAGATGTTGATCATTTTTAAAAACTCTAAAGCATTATACATTGATGTCATTATACATTAAATCTTTCTTTCTTAGGAAAATGCTTTTAAAGCACAAAGGTAAATTGACTTATGAAATCAGTGCTAGATTCCAAAGAGGTTACAGTTTAAGTAAAGAAATTGAGAAGCTTCTAAGTTGGCTGCTCTGTTCTGGCGAAGTGGCGGGTTTTTGGGGGTTTTTGTTTCTGTTTTTGATTCTGAAGTAGTCATATTCAGACTTCACAATGTCTGCAGAATATGCAGATAGGTAATCAAATTCCAGTTTGTATTTGGACAATATATCAGTAGACTTCTTTTGTTTTCTGCAGTTTTATTAAAATCTTCATAGAAATCAAGATGATTTAAAGCTTTATTTTTAAAATTAAAATACCTAAAGGCTAGAAGTATCATTTTTTGTTGCAATTATTTGATACACGCTTCATTGTAGAAAACATGATCATTCGAGTAAGATCTGAAAGGATCAGCTCTACGCAGTAAGGACCAACACATCTGTTGTCAAAATTTCCTCCTTTTGTTTTCCCACAGCACTTTTTATTTGCAACACATAATAGGGAAAAGTAGCTTCACTCACTTTTATAGAGCTATCAGGGGAACAGTACAATAATGTATGTTTGCTCATGTGGTATGCCCAGACTCAGTAGACACTATTTTCAGCTGAGCATTGTGTCTTTTGAGAGACACAAAAACTCTTGATTGATTTAGAAGTAGTCCCTGTTTTATCCCAAACTTGTGAGATTCAGTCTCTGTATATGTGTTACATCCCCCTTCTCCACCATACTGAATCCCAAATTCTTTTCCACATATTGTGCAATAGGCTGTTTTGGTTTTTACCTCCCTTATCCAGTTATTTGTGCCCTTCCATCGGTAATAAGATAACAAAGTCATTTAGGCTTATTTTTCGTGTTGTCTGGGTCATGCCAGCATTAGTATTATAATCATTCTCATTTTCATTATTTAAACTCTTGGGAAAAAATAAACAGTATTCACAATGTTAAAAATTAAATAAACACCATCTCAGTATCAAGAAGATACCAAGACAATAGTCAATCCACAGGGAAAGACTGTTAACACTCAAGATTACGATACACTTGAGTCTCAGCACTCACATTGATATAACAAGGGATGATTCATTATTGTGAACAGCAAATCACAGTCGCCACTATCAGCAGTGTTGAAACACAGTGACAGCAATTGTGGAGGGCAGATAATCTATGCCATAGCCATCTGCTACCAAAAAAAGTATTGCTTTAAACCCAGTATTTTGAGGTATGGGTTTTGTACTTATCTCCCAACCTTCTGCAAAAATCTTGGACTTTTGACCTCCCTGGAAGGTTTCTTTTGACAGGGGGTTTTGTGCTATGACTGAGACACCCCAGGCAAACCAGGATGGTTGTCACCCTAGCTCTACCATTTGAGTTTACATTTATGAGCATTTTCTCCTTCAATTCATCTGTTTAATTTTTGACTTGAGAAATCGGTATTGGTTTGTTTGTCTGTAGCCTTATATATCTTTTCAAGCTCCTTTGAATTTGGTTAAGTGCTCTTTTTATTTTTCTGTTAAAATTATAATCTTCCATGCTGGACGGGGTGGCTCATGCCTGTAATCCCAGCTCTTTGGGAGGCCGAGGGGGAGGCTTGCTTGAGGCCGGGAGATCAAGACCAACCTGAACAATATGGTGAGACCTTGTCTCTACAAAAAGTAAAATAATTAGCAGGGTGTGGTGGCACATGTCTGTAGACCCAGCTACTCAGGAGACTGAGGCAGGAGGATCACTTGAGCCCAAGCATTCAAGGTTGCAGTGAACTATGATTTCATCATTGTGCTCCAGCCTGGGTGACAGAGCTAGATCCCATCTCTAGAAAAAAATTTTTAAAAAGGAAAGTTATAATCTTCCACACTGCTTTTCCCCAGAATGTGTTCTACTTGTTCTAATTAATTTTTCTTTCTAACTGTGGTGCTCACTGTACGGATTGCCACCTTTCTTTGTGAGCTCATGGAAACGCAGGTCTAGTTGTTGAATTATTTTAGAGTTTGGAAGTCTCGCTAATTGTAGAAGGTGAATCTCTTCTCTCTTTGTGGGCCAGAATAAACAAGAGGACTCACAAATGCCCCTCTGGAGGTACATGGGGTAAACTGTGGATTCTCCAATCTTCTTGTCTGTCCCAGGCTACAGAACTAGGAAATCTGTGCCTACCCACCAACTTCTCCCTGACCAATTTAAGGGCAACAGAACACATCTATTCATGGAACAAGTATCTAGGAAGAAGTCTGGAGGACTTGAGGTCCACAGATCTCTGTAAACCAAGCATACCCCAAACTTAATTTCTTTCTTGCCTTTCCCAAAGGTTCCACTGGTTTTCTCAGACATTCACTCAGCCTAAAGAAGGGAATTGCCAGTTCTTTTCCCCTACACAATTACCGAGAACCACAGCTTTTCTAGTCTTTTGTTTTCTAGACTCCAGCAACCATTTGTTTCAAGATAAAATTATCAGTGAAGGGAAAGAAGCTGTGTTCAGTTGTCTATATACTCAGAATGCTTTAAAAAACTTTAGGAAAATACTTAGAATTCCAATAGCCTCATAAAAGACAGGCAAGGGATAAGATTTAGAGGTAGGCATACTGCTTCTTTTCTAGCTTAAAAAACATATTTTTTAAAGTTTATATTAATTTATTTTAAATACATTCATATCTTCTTTATGAAAGTTAATGACCTCTAATGACTACCTCAAAGCATGAATTCAAATTTCAACATAATAGCAGATAAAATATGATAGATCAACAAGGCAGCAGTAAACAAAACCATATATATTTTTAAAGTCAGTCTTAAGCACTTAAATTTGAACTTGATCATGATTTATTGTGCTGCGTAAGTTCAGAAGAATTGAATGCTGCTAAATTATTAATTTGTCCAAAGTGAGAGAGGCCACCACTTAGAACCACATGTCATAAATATTAAAGCCATCCCATCTTAAGGACTTATGTGGGCAGTGAATTATAGGGACCACTATAGATCGATTTTGGGTTAATCATAGCTCTTTGCACCTGTAAGGCACAATCACTTTATCCCCCATTGACCATTAGTTACAATTGTAAAGAAGTTAACAGCTTAGTGTGCAAAGTTAGAATTTATTTCTCTCATATTATTGTCAGGCTTTTTAATTTTTACTAGTGAGCAAAACAAAAAACATAGATTTCTATCCTTCAGTCTTTGTGTTAATTTTAAAAAGCAATGCTTTGGTTTCCATGCTGAGAGTGAGAAATGCTTAGATAAAATTGGTTAGAAAATCAACAGCCCTCAGGAGTCTGGAATCATATAAACCAAATATTCATTTATTCCGATAATTTTGACAAATAAGCAACCTTTTCTTAAATCTTAAATTCTTTAATCTTAGTTGTGTGATCACATAACATTAAGGAACTCTCATTCTTTTTGCAGCTACATTGCATTATGTTTATTTACATAAATGATATTTCTCAAATTAGGCAGTCTACACCTTATAGGCAAAGGCTATCATATCTCACATGTTTTTGTATTCCTATGGAAAATCTCCCAGAAATTGATTATGTTTTAAATTTTGGAATATTACAGGGGTACAAACATTTTGGTTACATTAATTACTTTTGTACAGTTTGAGTCAAAATTATAAGTGTGTCCATCACCCAAATAGTGTGCATTGTACCTGTTAGGTGTGAATTTACACAACCACTCCTCTCCTCTCTCACCTATGCCTCCTTCACCTCCCGAAACCAAAATCAATCCTTGACCATGCCAAGGAGAAGCATGCTGGTCCTGAGTCACCCACAGGGTGCCAGAGCAGAATTGATGTCCCTCTGCCTCAGGGTGTGCCCTGCTCTGATGGAGCCACCAGGCAAGCAGCACTGGGAAGGGCTGGCGAGCAGGGAGCTCACAGTCTGAGCACCCCTCAGTCTGCTGCAGGACCCGAAGAGGAAAGGTCTGAGCCCCACTCTATGTGGAAGCCTCAGTGTGGTGGGTAAAATGACTCTCTCAGCAGCCATGGGGGGAAGGGAAAGGGAGGAAAAGAGACTGTATGGGGAAAAGCTAGCACTCTGGTCGTCTCTGAACTCTCTCTCCCCTCTCTCTGGGGGGCAGTTCACCCAGAATGTCCAGGCTCTGGAATCACACAGATCACCCAGGAACCACTGGACTTCTGTGGCTCCTGCAGTCTGGGCTGGAGTCAGGAAATGTCTGTGTGGGAACGAGCAGGATGAGACCTAAGGACTTGAAGCCCCCTGGGGAGGACAAAGGGACACAGTGGGTGGAGAAGCAATATGGCGCCTGCCGTCCAGCTCAGGTCTGCGGGGGAGGGAAGTGCCCCAGGGGGGCTGGGAGCCAAGTGTCCTGTACACTGGAAGGCCCCAGTCCACTGGCGGCGGCAGCACCTGGGCTCATGTGAGCAGAAAGTCTACCCAGCAGCTCAGGAACCCACCAACTGTCAGAGATGTGAGGGAGGGAGAAACAAACCGCTCCGCCTACCCTTCTCATGGGACTCCAAGCCTCTCGAGGGTTGATCTTGGCTGATACCTTGCTCCTTCTTGTTCTGTCCAACTTCTTCCCGAGGAGTCTTCCAAAGGCTCTGACACCCTTCCTTAACCCCCACATCCGATCTATGTTTGTCTGTCTGTTCGTTTTTTTCTCTTCCATCTAAAAACGTCTCCTTCTTACTGACACACTCTGGCAGCTGGTCAACCATCTTGCCTGGAAGTCTCCGACATTGATCTTTAATATGGTAAAGAGTGTAGGAGATGGTCTTGAGCTCAAGTTCCAAATCTACAACAAATCATTGGTGTGACTTGGAGCAAGTTGCATTCCTTCATGTGTCAATTAGATACCCTAATATCAGCTGCCTCACAATGTCGTGTGTAAAAGCCATTTTTAAGAGTTAAAAAATGCTTCATAAAAGTTTTCTATTATTCTAAGGAAGAAATGGAGTACAGAGGGAGGATATTCTTTCTACAGCGAGGGAAAAATCTTATCTTACCCTTTTGGTTTAAATGCCATTTTTCCATAATTGCTCCCACTGAATTTTTTTTAAGAAAAGGTCGTCATTGCTATTTCTCACTAGCTTTAGATTTTGAAGTGAGCTTTTAAGAAATATGCTAAATCAAATATTCATGTGAGAAAGAATATGGTTCTCCCAGTTCAAATCAAGGTTGGTGAGATAACAAGTTGTGACAAGTCTGTTTGTGGCAAGGGCTTCTGTCACTATTACGGGAGGCTGTTGCCTAATGAATTAATTAGAAAAGTACTTTCAGCGTCAACTTGTGATGGAAATTTCAGCATAGGCATTCAGGACAAGAAAGTCTACGAAGTGAAATATCCCATAATCCATAGCACATTGAGAAACACAGGTTTAGATTTTGAAAATACATTTTCCCATCCTTAACTTAGCAATAAATGCAAATATATTAGAAATATAACATTGAATGTTTACAGTTCTTCACCTGACAGATGGAAAATTACAAGCAATTAGTAGGTTAGAAGAGCACATATGAATAAGAAATGGTCTCCAAAGGACATCTATGTTTAATCGATTAGGCACTATAGATAAGGAACTTAAATATTTGGGATTTTCTTCTACAACTAGTCCAGTTACCAGAATATTTGAGCAGGCTGTCCTAAATCTCCTCAATAAAAATTAATTTCCCTTTTCTTTAAACCATTTGCAACAGAGAAACTATTCTTAAAACAGTTACCATACTATGCTTTTGGTTACAGCAATTTAGTGATTGACCTCCACTACTGAGTTGTAAGCAGCTTGATGGTAGGAGCCGAAGTCTTACCTTTATATCCCTCATGTATATACTTACCATGAGGATCTTAGAATTAACGCAAAACGATGCTAGTAAAATTAAATTTAAAGGAAGATTGTTGTGGAAATAATGTAGAAATGGAACAAAACATAGCTCCCAGAGTTATCTCAGGAGTGACAAATTCATCACGGACAATTGGGATCTCAGATGCCAATTAAGACGACACAGGTGCTGAGCATCACTAGTTACCAATGTCCATCAATCACCATAGTATCCTAGTATCTCTGCTTTGGGGTCCAGAGATTGATAATATTGGAGGAAGATACCACTTTGGATTCTTTTCCCTTTCTCATAATGGGGCCTAGAGTATGTTGACATGAAGCTCCCCGATTCACTTTTACCCTCCATTTAACCGAGTAGGAAGCATTCTGCTGGCGTGGATCCATTGGTAAGTAAATCAATGGCGTGCTATTGGGCTACTTTTCCAAGCATGACCTCAAGAACAGGGCTAGTTGAAAAATTTTAAGAAACCTCCATCAGATGGATTGAAAATCTCCTAGACCAATTCTTCAATTATTATTCTGTTGAAAAATGACTTTAGACTTTGTGGGTGAGTATTTTCTAGATAGTTTTAATAATATGATGGTTAAAAACCATCCAAAGGACAGTGATTATATGTTTCAGTTGATGAAAAAGGCCAGGGAGATTTTTAAAAGCAAAAATAGTTTGAGTTACTATGCAACATTTCATTGCCATTGCTACAGGCTATAATCACACTGTTTTAATGATTCTCTTTTAAAAATTCATTCATAATGCTTTATAACATTAGAATTGCTAGAAACAGCATATATAATGACAATGATAATGTTATCATACATTTAAATAGCACTGCACACTCCACAAAGCAGTAACAACAATGCTAGAACACTTAAAATAGCAAAGAAATATGTCCCCGACCGGGACGGGAGGTCTCTTGAGGTTTGTAAAGAAGCTGCCAGGGAATCCAGGAAGCCAAAGTGACTGTTTGAAACAGAAGACAAGAGCAAAAATCAAAATCAGTTGTTAGAGGAAGCTTCAAGGTCTCTGCTGTCTCTCCTCACTGCAGATTAGACGTCAGAAGCTAAAAGCAGATCTGAAAGTTGATGACTAGTACAAAGGATTAGCAAAAGGGAAGAAGACTATGGGATAACTCTGCCACTGAGTACTTAAAGCAGGGGAAACCTAACCAAGTATTTTTCCCTCTCACACACTGTTAACACTCCAAGAATCTGTCAGTTTTTCTAATTATATCAAGCTTCATGTATATAAAATTTTTCATGATCATATTATTCTTTTTTATCACCTGCCACATTAGTATTCAAAAAGTGATGCACATAGCTGTCATAATTGTTAAAATGCATACTCCCAGGCCTTGACCACCAAACATTCCAATGCAGTAAGTTTGGGATTGGATCTGAAATGGCCATTTCTAACACAAGAATCTCCTAGTAATTCTGATGGTGGTGGTCTTAACCTCACATTTTCGAGGGCACTGACATATAAATACCTAACATAGTGCCTAATGTACAACAGGCACTCCATGAGTAGCACTTGCATTAAATGATTTCTTCAGGGAAAGTACTTTTGTCTCTGTTTTAATAACTCATGATTTGGTTGGGGTTCACCCCCAATAAATATCCACTGAACATAGCAAACTGGTCCGAAGATTTTAAAGCATTCATTATTTCATGCAAAACAATATCGAATGTTGGCCTTAAAGTTACTGGTCTAAGAAATTTATTAAAAAGGCAGCAGTTAAATGTGTCAAATCTCTTTTATATTTTATTCTTTACTTTTATGTTTATATATTCTATTCTTTTTCCAGTATCAGAAAAATACAGCTTTATATGTTCTCCTAGTTTTGCTTTTTTTTTTTAACTTAGGTTTTTAAATTATATTTAATTTATTAATATTACACTACAGGAATTTACTTTATGTAGCATAACATAGTGCTCTAATACTGACATCTGTGAAATAGTCACCTGTCTCAGTCTCATTTTTTTGAATATTTCATATTTTCCACACTGATTTGAAGTATGGTCTTTGTAATATAGTCTATATATGACATTTATATACTCTTATAAATGGTAGGCTTTTTTCTGTTTCACTGATTTTCTATTCTCAAATATGTTCTGTGCTATTTTATTTTTAAGCTTTGTTAACATGTCTTATTACTTGATATTCTAAGTCTCCAGTCATTGTTTTTCCTTTTCATAATTTCTTTGCTATTCTTATCTGTTTTCTTCTAATTAAATTTGTAAAAATCTTAATAAGTCCTAAATATACTTCAGGCATTTTATTTGTAATTGCAGTATCAGATAATCTCAGGAAAATTGAAATTTCTTTTATAATTGTGCATCTTCCCTTTTAGAAATATGTGATGTCTATCCAGAAATGAGTTCAAGTCTTCTTCAGTCAAGCGTGAAAGTGTTCTTCACATAGTCCCTACTCATTTATTGTTAAATTAATTCCTAGGTATTCATATTTAGTGTAAATGGATATTTTTACTTAAACTATTTATCATCTTTTATTGATGTATTAATAGAAAATTAAATTATTTGTATACATACATTTACAACCAATCTATTTGTTGAAATGTTAATTTTCTAATACTTTTTTAGTTGATTCAGGCTTTTTTATATATTATCAAATGCAATTTTTGTCTCTACCTGATGATAATTTTTTCCTAGTAGATTATAATCATATTTTTGTTTCCTGCCTTCTTGCATAGGATAATATTACAACAATAATGTTAAGTTTTAGGAATAACAGTAGGCATCATTTTCTTCATTTTAGTGGTAACGCCATTAAAATTTCAGCTTTTAGTAAGTTTACTGCTTATTGAAGTATTCTATATCTCATCAAAGATTTTTTTTCTCCCTGGTTTACTAATAGATAGACAATAGGTAGATAACTGTTTTCAATCTCATCAAATGTCTTTCTGACATCTGTTGAAAGATCATTTAAAATTTTTATAAAGCCTCATTTATAAGATATATTATCCCAGTAACTGTTATAATACTGAACAAATGTTACTTTTTTTTGTTTAATGATGCTACATTATTTTTAATATTTTTAATATAAACAAACTTTTAGGTTTAATTATTAGTTCTATTTTTTGAAGTCATTACGTTCTATTTTTATATATAATAATGTTTTAAATAAACTTTATTAATATGTTTAGGATTTTTTTTGGTAAATTAATGACTTAGGATATGAGTGATTACTGAGGGAAAAAAATAATCATTAAAAGATGTCATAAATGACCCACACTACAGTTATACTCTCTACATGATGATAGGGGAGGTAGTAAAATTATTTTTTCCTCATTGCCAAGCCCTCCAGGCAGTTTCCTTCTAAGTCCAACTGCAAATATGCATAGGCCGCATTTGACAACAAATTAAGTCAGAAGGACATAGGACAGAAAATACAGCTTGTTAGCAGGGCAGCACTGGTCATTTGTCTTCCATGTCGTGCTTGCAGCATTCATTTACAATGTGGGTCACGTGCAAGGAAATAATACCTACAGCGGGTGAGCGCACATGCCTGCCTGGCTCACAGGCCTGATAACCCTAAAGAGTCAGTAGCTCTTGTGACAACTCTGGAAACATAGCTTTCAGGGTCCCAAGAAGGAACAGGTTGAGATACAAGAATCACTAAACTCATAGAAACTCAAAGACATGGCTTCCTTTCATGCGTTTTTTTGTTCTTCCCGTCCAAATGACATTCACCACTCAGGGGTCATTTTACCACAAGCAATGCTGCCCAGAAGCATAGCTAACATCCCACTTTTCTTCATGTTCCCAGGAGAATAGAACTGTAGATTCACCGAAACGCAAATTTCCATTCAGAATAGGAGTTTACCTAGAAATACACAGTTAGCTCTCTGTATCCTCAGGTTCTGCAACCACAGATTCAACTAACCACAGATCAAAAATATTTCAAAAAGAAAAAATTTTTAAAAATTCAAATAAAAACAATATAGTATAACAGCTATTTATGTAGCATTCATATTGTGTTAGGCATTATAAGTAGTGTGGAGATGACTTGAGTATACTGGAGGATGTGTGTAGGTTATATGCAAAAACTACACCTTTTTATATAAAGGACTTGAGCTTCCCTGGATTTTGGTATACGTGGGGGTCCTGGAACCAAGCCCTCACAGATGCCAAGGGATGACTGTATGTTTTATTATTTTTCGCACAATTAAATATATGCCAATGTAATGTTTCTTATCCTATGTTTAAAATTCTAACCTTAAATCCTTTCTTGTTCTCCATATTTTCACAGGTAAAATATGGAAATTATGCTTTTGTATGGGATGCAGCTGTATTGGAATATGTGGCTATCAATGATCCAGATTGCTCCTTTTATACCATTGGGAATACTGTTGCTGATCGGGGATACGGAATTGCGTTGCAACATGGCAGTCCTTACCGCGATGTTTTTTCACAAAGGTAAGATTTTTGTATGGCCCAAATAAGGACAGAAAATTTAAGCAAAATCTACTTGGCAACCCAATTTGGTTTATTACATTTTGTTTTCTTTGTTAGGATAAGTATAATAAACAATAGAAAAAGTATTTATTCAGTTGTTCGGTAAGACATTCATTTCCTAAAACATGTACTGAAGTATTGTATTTCCCATAAATAGAGGGGAAAATATTGCTACATGTAACTGGTTTCACTCTCAAAATTTTGATATGGAAAACAAAGTATGTGTGTTAGTAATTTCTATTACAACTAAGTTAAACAGCATAGTTTGAATTTCTAGAGACTAAATGTCATTCAATTAGGAAAACTAATTCATTTCTAAGAACACTGAAGCATAAAATAAACTTCAGGACCAAGCTAAAGTTCTGATGTACTAAATCACGTAATAATGGGAATGTTTCCATCTGAATTTTGCAAAGGAAAAGGGTCAGAATTTTTGAGTCTTCCACTTGGTATCAAAATATATATGAGATTTAGTCATGGAAATCAAAGAGACACCTTAATAGGACATTACACCCGTTCCCAAATAAGAAGTTTCTATGATAAGGGCGTGGTTTAAGAAGAAAGTTTTAAAACGTAATTTTAGATTAGTAGTATGTGTAAAAGACTTGGGCCCGAAAGGAATTCACAAAGATCACTGCATTTCGTTCTACCTACTACCAAACAAACTTAGACCTAAGAGAAATTAATATCTTCCAGGTAGAATTATATTCCATTTGATACTGATATTATTTTCTAGATATTATTCTTCTAGATTTTCTTCTGCCTGTTCTCTAAAAGCTAATGACAGACCATGAGGGCAGTTCCAGATGGGCCCCGAATTTCAAACTATTTGAATTGTACTTCTCCAAATTTTAAGATAACAAAAGCCAGACATTTCATGTTTAAAAGAAGAACTCAAAATCGATAATCTGCAATTAATGTCACAACTCTTCCATTAGCTAACTATAAAAATCTAGACCTCTCTTCTTATCTGCAAAACGAGAGGGTTAGCTTAATTCGAAGGTCCCATATT
>CAUYSK010128774.1:0-18087 GCA_963575035.1 Avahi laniger
AAAAATATACAGAAAAAATTAGCCGGGCATGGTGGTTCATTCCTGTAGTCCCAGCTACTCGGGAGGCTGAGGCAGAAGGATTGCTTGAGCCCAGGAGTTTGAGGTTGCTGTGAGCTAGGCTGACGCCATGGCACTCTAGCCCGGGCAAAAGAGTGAGACTCTGTCTAAAAAAAAAAAAAAAAAAAAGGCTAGAGTTGTTTCTCCCAAGAGAAAAAGGCTGCCAGTGCAAAGTGCTTCAGTGGGAGCTGATCTAGGGTTGTCCTTAGCCCCCAGGCCTGATTCGACAGTTAAGTGTGGAAAATCACTTTATAAAGTGCTGCCCAAATGCCAGCTAAACCTCCTCCAGCCCTAACTGTAGGTGGTTAACCACACGTTAGAGTGTCCAGTTCTGACAATGCTGATGAGTCTTTCGCCCCAGTCTGGCCAGCAGTCTCTTTTGTTAAGCCTGATTTGTGAACCCAGCCCTCATATCATCTGAGATTGGGGGGGAAAGGAAGAAATTGAGAAAAGACCAGTCATGTCTACCGCAGGTGGCCCAACAGTGTCTCAGAATCACTGTACCCCAGGGTTCCTTGGGAACAGGACAGACGGGCAGAAATTATCCCCATCCTTCCTCCACCCCCCATCTTTTTATTATCCTATAAAACCACCCAGGTGTTTGTGCCTTTCAAACAGCTCCCTGAGCACAAACCCTGGGAAGAGTATTTAAAGGCCATTGAGAGTGATTTGAGTTCTTCCCAGGGCCCTCAGTCTCAAGTAGGTCAAGTTGTCCTTTTACGCTGTGAACAAGCTAGGGTAGGTCACTGAGCAATAAGCCCTCCCAGTCCAACTCCAAAGAGAATGTGGGAAAAACTCTTTCCTTACAGGAGGCTGCAAGCCATCTGCAGGGAAACAAACAGCCCCTCCTTTCAGCTCACTAGTCCAAAAGCTGCTTTTGCCAAATACTGCTTCCAGTTTAATCTGTCTTTCACTTGAATCTGCATCATTTTTCTTATTTAAATAGCCAAGTGAGGCCCCAGTGGTCCTCTCAGATTCCCATATTTGGGTTCTTTGTTTGCATGTGTATAGGCATGGGGCCTCTAAGCAAGTCTCCTTTTCGCTTTTTCCTATTGAATATTCCACATGTAGTGGCTTCCTTTGAATTCTGCAGTTTCTGTTTATCAGGATAAGTTGACTTTAGGCTGAAAGTTTCAAGAGCTTTGAGTGATTTGGATTGGCTGTTGGAAAAAGAGGTTTAGAGCAGAATAAAATAGTAGGGTCTTTAAAGACATACAAAAAGGGGGAAAGAGAAGTGGGGGACAGGGCTGCTGAAAGACCAGCTGTTCCATCCAACCCCATCTTTATACACACCATCAGCGGGGTCTTATTTAAGGCAACACTCAACCTCCCCCACCCACCTACACATACAATTCAGCTCATTAGGGGCTCTGCTGGCCTCTCAGAGCTTCCAGGAGTGCTGAGGAAGGTAAACTGACTCTAGCTGCTAAGCATGCCCCAGTAGCAGGAGGCTTCTCAGGCATTTTGCCTTATTAAGCACATCAAGGAGATGATGCTCCAAGTGATAATGACCTGGGAATAGAGTTGCCAAACAAATTACAGGATGCAATATTTGAAATATACAAATACTAAAAAAAAATACCTGTTGTTTAACTGGGCAGCCCATATTTTTATTTGCTAAATCTGGCAATTTAGCAGATTTAGCAAAACCGTACCCAGAGACTCCATAGGAGCAATGTGACTCTAAATTGCCCCTTGATAATGGGGTGACGTGAGTCCCCCAAGCTAAAATGTACTTTTTTCAAATTGTCTAGTGAGGGTCAAACTCTCCAGCTCTAACCGCAGTGCCCAAACCTGCAATAAGAACACATGGCTAGTTTTCCCATGTCGAGAACAGTTGGCTATCTCCCTGGTTCCAATTCTCACTTGCTCTAGGTTACCTGTCCACTTATCTCAAACTCTGCCACCTGCAAGTTTTAGAGAAATGTGTAAAATATCTCTACAAGAGGTTAGGCTAGGCGATGGTCACTTAGGGGTCTCTGAGAATGTTCTGTGATTGCTCCCCATGGAATCAGCAGAATTCAGGAGAAGAAAGGAAACAACTATTGTCCAGCCTGTCCCCTATGACTTCTAAGCCTATCTCTTGAGGCTCTTCAGCCTGTGAGCCCCCATCTTGGCTCTAGTAGCTCTGCTAGTGGAAGCTATCATTTTGTTCACAAAGACAGAAAGGCCCATTAAAACAAAAGAAATTTAAGATAAGAGTTTATGACTATTCAGAAAGACAGCATATTACATGATATATCACATGTTCACATGCCACGAACAGAAGCATATGTACTGTACTGGATCTAAGCTGGAGGTCTATTGCCATTTATTCAACAAAAACTTAATACATTTCTACTGTGTGCCAGCACAGCTTATACAGCAGTGGAAAAAACTGATGTAATCCCCAAACTCATAGAGCTGCGGTTCTAATGGGAGACACAGACAAGGAAATGAGCAATTACAATACACGATGTAGAAGTGTAAATCATGTAGGAGCACGAAGGAGGGAGCCCTCACCCATTCCAAGAGGGTCTGGGAAGGGACCCCCCTGGAAACTGATGTCTGAATTGAGGCCTAAAGGATGAAAAGGAGTTAAGGGAGAAAGGTGTTCCAAGCAAAGGGAACATATCCCAATGACCAGAAGAGAGTTAGAGGAGCAGCAGCATGGAAGCATGGAGTTTGAGGCCAAATCATCATAACGCATGGCATTCATCCAGCACGTCCTGCATGCCAGTGCGGTGCTAAGTGTTTGGTGCACATTGTCTCATTTCAGCCTCACAGCATCCCTTGGATGAGACAACTGAGGCACAGAGAGATTAAGGGCCTTACCAAAGTCAGACTTCTGGTAAGTGGTGAGGCTAGAATTGAACCCCAGTCATCTAGCTCCAGAGCCTACATTCTTAATCCCCACGCTGTAATGCCCAAATCTATAACCAACAAAAAAACTTCCTGCAGGAGAAAGATGAGGTGGTGGCAGTCCATTAACAACAATAAGAAAAGTAAAATAGCACAGGCCAAGAAGGAGAGTTATATCTTCCCCAAGCTTCCTACAGTTGTTTATTGGCCATCGGACACATAAAACGTCTTATGGACATTTCACTGTCAAAGAAAAATTGCTTCAAGCTGAGCTAGGAGTTAGGCATTACCAGAAATATTAATATATTTTCACAATTCAGCTCAATTAAAACATTGTTTATTATGTTGCTTTATAACACTGTAGACTGTTAAAGCTATTTCTTCATTTTGCAGATTTGGAAATTAAGGCTGGCCAGAGAGGTGATTCAACTTGCTCAAAGTCACATGGCTAGTTAGTAGCAGAACTGAACGAGAACACGTAATAAGCCCAGTGCTCTTTCTACTGCAAAGATTTATTTTTTTTTTATTTTTTTTATTATTATTCCAAGGTATTGTGAGGGTACAAACATTCTAGTTACACTTTATGTCTTTGCCCCACCCAAATGCAGGTTAAAGGCGTGCCCTTCCCTCCCTTTAGTGCTCCCCGTGTCCTTTAGTTGTAGATTCGCCCCCCATGCCCCTAATCCCTGGAGAGTATTTCTGCCATGTGATGAAAAGATTTATTAAAATAGGCTGCGCGCGGTGGCTCACGTCCGTAATCCTAGCACTCTGGGAGGCTGAGGCAGGCGGATCATTTGAGCTCAGGAGTTCGAGACCAGCCTGAGCAAGAGCGAGACCCCATCTCTACCAAAAAATAGAAAGAAATGATCTGGACAACTAAAAAAATATATATAGAAAAAATTAGCCGGGCATGATGGCACATGCCCGTAGTCCCAGCTACTCGGGAGGCTGAGGCAGGAGGATCACTTGAGCCCAGGAGTTTGAGGCTGCTGTGAGCTAGGCTGCCGCCACGGCACTCACTCTAACCCAGGCAACAAAGCAAGACTCTGTCTCAAAAAAAAAAATAAATAATTAAAGAAAAAATAAAAAGAAGATTTATTAAAATAGTGTCTAAACAGGGGAAAGATTTAAAGCTAATTGGTCACAAATGGTCCCCATACCCTGCTATAAGGAACTTGTTGGAGGTTCCCTGAATAAAAACAAACATCACTTGGGACTGGAAAATCTTCCAGGCTGTCCATCACTCAAACAAATGGACATCTTTGTGAGCATGGATTACTCATTTGTTTATTCAGCAAACATTTGTTGAGCCCCATGCTAGGTGGAGATAGAGATAAGAAAAATCCACAGTCCCTGCCTTGAAGAGCTTAAAATCCAGTAGGGAGAGACTGATGTGTAAACACATAAGCGTAATAAACTCCTACAGGTATAGAGGGGGCAAAAAAGAAGGGATGAAAGGCTTCAGAAAGGAAGTCATCAGCCAAAAAGGAAACCAGACCAGGCTAAGCACCGAGCGTGATGTGAGGCAGAAACTCAAGTGTGCTATGGTCAAAGTTCAATGGAAAGAGGGAGGAAGAGATCTTTGTGACCTACAGAGGTCATGGAAGGCTTTTTGGAAATGTAAGTCTAGAAATGAGCTTTGAAGCATGTGTAGGAATCATATAACCAGAGAGGATGCTTCAGATGGAGAAGAGCATGAGCGAAGGTATAGATACAAGAAAGGACATTGTATATTTGGGGAAAGCCCTTTGGATATCAAGTTTAAAATTGTTCTTAAACTACCCTTCACTTTTTCCTTCTCCAAAATAGTTTCCTTTTGCCTTTCCTATAAGTATTTCTGGCTAGTGGGTCACAATTGAATTGTTTCTTCACTGTCCAACATCACTTTTCACTTTCACTGTACCTCTGGTAGTCTGTAAGGCTATCATGTACAGTTGTGTATGTTGTTCACTGCACAAAGATGCCTAGTCACGGAGGTGAATAGGGGGCTGAAATCCAGACTTCACTGTACTCACCAAGCCATGCTTTCTTTTCCTAATTTGATACATGTGTACTTGTTAGGCCATGTGACCCAAAAAGGGGGCACTTTTCTTTTTTTTTTTTTTTGAGACAGAGTCTCCCTCTTTTGCCCTGGCTAGAGTGAGTGCCGTGGCATCAGCCTAGCTCACAGAAACCTCAAACTCCTGGGCTCAAGCAATCCTTCTGCCTCAGCCTCCCGAGTAACTGGGACTACAGGCATGCACCACCATGCCTGGCTAATTTTTTCTATATATTTTAGTCGTCCGATTAATTTCTTTCTATTTTTAGTAGAGACGGGATCTCACTCTTGCTCAGGCTGGTTTCGAACTCCTGAGCTCAAACAATCCGCCAACCTCGGCCTCCCAGAGTGCTAGGATTACAGGCGTGAGCCACTGCGAGGGGGCACTTTTTCTAGTTTACAGAAAGGTGCCCTAGCAGTGGCTGAGGCACAAGATTATCTGTAGATGAAATTGTGAGGTAAATGAGATTTCTCTCTGATTTCTTCTGGCCTCAGTCTTTATATCTGAAGCCACTAACAAATCCACAACCTGTAGACTCAGTTCCACCACAGTTCTTACATTAATCATGGCTGAAGTAGGAAAGCTATCAGAAGCCCCAGCCACCCTTCAGGTAGCTTAGAACTGCCACTTTCCTGGATCTGGCATCAGCTAATCCAGAGATGGCCTGGGTCTGATGTGGCTTCCTTGATTTGATTTCCTTCTAATCCTAAACTGGATGACTAAGTGCCACCAGTTCCCGAGTCAGTTTTTCTTTCTCATAGGAAAACTACATTTCTACATGACTAACAAGCAAGCTTATTCCTTGTTTTTTGTCTCCCCTGCCTGGCGGTACCACCAAAATCATCCTTAGAAATCAAGTGGACACGCCAGGCACAGTGGCTCACACCTGTAATCCTAGCACTTTGGGAGGCTGAAGCAGGAGGATCATTTGAGGCCAGGAGTTCAAGACCGGCCTGGGCAATAGCAAGACCTTGTCACTACAAAAAAATAAAAAAAATTAGCCAGGCACAGTGGCATCAACCTTAAGTCCCAGCTACTTGGGAGGCTGAGGCAAGAAGATTGTTTGAGCCCAGGAGTTTGAGGTTGCAGTGAGCTACAGTGATGCCACTGCACTCTAGCCCAAGACCTTGTCTCAAAAAAAAAAATCAAGTGGACACTCACCTGCCATACTCATCTACCATGGTGGGAAGTTTATATATAATAATGTTTTGTGATCTGAAATGTCTTAAAATGGAGTCACTTATGACAAGTGACTCAGCCCACAGTGAAACTGCTGACCCCTCAAAGCGATAAGCATATGTATGGTGGACCGAGGTGATAAGATAACACCTGCTGTGACTAGGCGGCCCCCAGATCTGACTAGAAAGTGAAGCCACAGGGTGGCTGAGATAATGGCTATAGACTCTGCTGTGGAAAGTCATAAAAACTGCAAAGAAACTGACCATGGCCGAGAAGCCTGCAAAAGCTCTGCCCCTGAGAACTCTGAGGGCTCCTCTCAATTAGCAGCAGCTGCCGAAAGCTCAGCTGGAAGAAGAGCAGTGCAACACCCCACACACATACTACCAGGCTGGTAGGCGTTTTGAGGGAAATTCGGATCTGCAAGTTCATCAGTCAGCATGCTGGTCTTCCAAGCTACTGGCTGTGGTTCCTTCCCTCTCTCTCTTATTACTGCCTGTGTGTGTGTTGAATTTATTTGCATGATTGTTGGTGTGTGAAAGCCTCGCAATAAACTGTGAATTTGAAAATATTTAATTGGCCATTTAGTCATTATGAAACCTCCAAGTTGGAGTTAGTAAAACTAGGCTGATTCCAACCTGACAGGATAATAGTCCTATGCCAAGACCAAACTCCCTTTTCCCTCCTGGGTCATCAAGAGCCACTCTTCCCCACAACCTACCAATGAGGGCTTTCAGACCTCCAGGGTTTCCCCTTCTTTAACAGGGTTAAAGGGCTAAGCAGCTATAATTTAAAGATCCAACAGTACAGTGAGTCAAAAAACAAGGAAGTTTCTTTCCACATGACAGTCTACAGCACATAGGTGACCTACTCAGCTCATTCAGTCACTCATGGACTTAGGTTCATTCCATCGTGTCTTTCCATCTTCATGTAGGGCAACAGTTTCATCCGCCTAATTGAAGCTGTGTTACAGACACATTCATGTTTCTGCTAGCAGGAAAAGGAAAAAAGCATAGAGGATCACATGTGCAAAGTTTAAAGGGCTGAGCCTAGAAAAAGCACACATGACTCCTGCTCACATTCCATTGGTCACAAAGCCACAGGGTGACTGGGAAATGCACATAGTACCTAGTTGGACAGCCTCATCCAGCTACAATTCTATTATTATGGAAGATGCCACCCCTTCTCTCCTATCAGTAAAAAGCATCTGTTTTATCACAATTTCCTATCCAAAATAGAAACTTGATGATCAAGTTCAATCAGGTTCAACCAACTTAAACAGAATCAAAACTCGATGTATTAATAAATGTGTTTAGGCCAAGGGCACTGGCTCACACTTATCATCCTAGCACTTTGGGAGGCCGAGGCAGAAGAATCACTTGAGGCCAGGAATTCAAAACCAGCCTGAGCAATATGGCAAAATACTGCCCCTCCCCAAAAAATTAAAAATTAGGTAGGTATGGTGGTGGCTGCCAGTTGTTCTAGCTACTGAGGAGGCTGAGACGGGAGGATCACTTGAGCCCAGGAGTTCAAGCTTACAGTGAGCTATGATCACACCACTGCACTCCAGCCCGGGTGACAGAGTAAGACACTGTCTCTAAAAAAAAAAAAATATTTTTAATTTAAAAATAAATGTGTTTAATGTGTAGCACATACCTTTCTCTTAGGCACTGTTCCTCAAAGTGAGGTGCATTGACTCTGAATGATCCAGGGCCACTGATCATTCCCAGAAACCTAGCAAGTGGCAGAGGAAAAAGTAGTAAGATTATTTTTTCATACACCTTCCACATATTTGAGATGTAAGGCTAATTATTATTTTTCACAACAGTTGCATTACATTCTTAACAATCCTTATGTTCATGCACTACAAGAACTATATTTGTCTCTGTCAACACTCACTTATCAGGATACGACTCATTTCTGTTAATATTCATTTGTGCCTTTTAAATGTTATTGCTTATGCTAGTTAAATCTGCATTTGTGTTATAACTATTGTGTGGCATTATATCCCCCAACCAAGTCAACCCCTCAAAAGTGGTTTACGGAATATCAATGTAGTAATAAAAATAGTGAATTAAATGCTACAATTCAGTAAACACCATAAACATAAACAGTGAACAGGTCTCCAATACAAATACAGAATGTGAATCTGTATGTGCTGGGACAAATAAGCCTGTGTGTGCGTTATAATATCACACAAGCAGCCAAAAATGCAACTATGATGTAAGAAGATAAATATCTGAAAATTCGATTTTATTAGACCTGTCATCCATTTGTCCCAGTCTCCAGCATGCTCTGTGTATCAAATTGTAGCATGAAGTTATCAAAGCTTTTACATAATTATTAAAGTATGGTTAAACTTGTGGTAAACCAATTGAATCTTTGCGAGTAAGCATGAAGTGATTCTTTGCTGTATGAAACTGATGAATATTGTGACTAAGGCAGAGAAGATACTAAAGCTATAGGGGAATTATTCAAAGTTATTAGACCTCTTGGCAAGACAAGTACAAGTCACTTCATTGCCAAGAAGCTTATAAAATCAGGCACAATATTGATGACAAAATGACTTAGAGAAAGAAGAACAAGTTGTTGGCAAAATTCCTATAACAAAAAGCATCACTGGACATCCATAATATCTATGGCACATAATATAGAAAGGCAATTATTATCACATGTGGATGCCAGCAAATATTTTACTTTAGAGTCAGAAAAAACCACCGATGTGCAGATTCTTGGCATAGGAGTAGTGTATACACACACACACACACACACACACACACACACACATACACAGGAGAAGTGCTCTGTGACATTTTTTTCTTTTTGATTCTGAAATCACATGCTATACGAGGAGAGAGTTTTTAAAAAAAATTAATCGTGTTATTTTGATATAATCGTAGATTTGCATGCAGTTGTAAGAAATAATTTAGACAGAAGACATGTACAATTTGCTCAGTTTCCCCCAATGACAGCATGATACAACACCATAGTACAATATCACAACTGGGATATTGACATTGATATAGTCAAGATACAGAACAGTTCCATCACCACAAGGATCCCTCATGTTGCCCTTTTATAGCCACACCCACTACCCCCACTTCCACCCCCTTATTAACTCCTGGCAACCACTAATCTGTTCTCTATTTCTACAATTTTGTGACTTCAAGGATGATATACATTTGGAATCATATAGTATGTAGTTCAGGCATTACCTTTTTTCACCCAATATAATTCCTTGTAGACCCACCCAAGATGATGTGCATATCAATAATATGTTCCTTTTTATTGGTGAGTAGTGTTCTATGATATGGACATACCACAGTTTGTTTAACCATTCACATATTTGACACTATCACAAATAAAGCTGCTATGAACATTTTTGTACAGTTTTTTCTGTAAACACAGATTTTCATTTCTCTGGGATAAATGCCTATGAGTACAATTGCTGGGTTGTATAGTTGTTGCATGTTTAGTTTTATAAGAAACTGTCCAACTCTTTTTTAGAATGAGTGTACCATTTTATACTGCACCAGCAATATAAGAGGGATCCAGTTTCTTTCCATAAGAGGAAAAGTTTCTAATTTAGTTAACAAGTGTTTTTTGTGAGTTGTGAAGTAGATTGAAAAAGGAGCACTGAGGTCAATTCTGAGAAGCATTAGCCATGAGTGCAGCCCAGAAATATGTTCCTATGTAAATAATAGAAGCTACACCCAAATGCCAAGCCACTTGCTGCTTGATTCACTAATAGCAATCAGCAATATGCCCTCTGATAATGATTCAGTGTTGAAGAAAACCATAAAAGCTGTGAATATAATAAAATTGTGGCCCCCTAAGGGTATGTCTTCCCATTATGCTGTACAAAGAAATAAGTAGCAAATACCAACCTCCACTTTTCCACACTAAGCATGCCAGCTGTTGAGAGAAACTGCTCTCCCATAAGTTTTTGATACAGGAATGGGGGAAAAGGACTTTATGAAAATGATAATGCCACTAAAGATAATTTCTCAGATTTTAAATACCTTGCTCACGAGCGGTTTCACAACCATATATTCAGAATCTTAAAGAGGCTTCAAGTATTATTTCAGTGGTGAAATACTGCCATGTTTAATGTTAAAGATAAAATAACCAGGATTTTTTTTAAAGACCAAACTATAGTTAGTGCAAACACTTTTATCACTAAGAATTTGATTCTGTCTCAACATGTGGAGATTCTGTTCACTTCTTGAAGAAATAAATAGACTACATTTTATTGTGTATATTTAAACATCACATCCAAGTCTTTCAGTAGAACTTGCAACCACACTTTCTAGAACTGAATGCAATCAAAGAGATGATTTAGGAATCCACACCCATCTATCTCCCAAGTTCAACTATTCAACCTTCCAGCCGTTAAGTGTGATTTGCTCAAGGGCTGTAGCATCTGATGGAGTGCTTCAAAGTGTCATCAGGGAACTGTCATTGTAATTTCTAGGTCCAGGTTTGCCCCCAAACACCCAAAACTCTATGATAAAGCCACTTAATACTTGAGGCAGTTCCCAATGACTTAGGATTCTGAGTTAAGATTTTTAACTTTTTATTATGAAAGAATTTCAAACATGTATAAAAGTAGAGTGGATAAGATAATGAACCTCCATGTATCCACTAACCACATTCGGTAATGTAGCAAATGCCTCTAGCAGCCTACATCAGAGCCCCTCAATCCACCTGTGACTTCAGCCAGAGCTAGGGTAGACAGTTCTATGCAAGCTCCGACTCACATCACCCTGACAGCATCCCAATGCAAGATTAGGCTTCTCTCTTTCTGCTTCTGCCCCAGTGCCTTCTCCAAAGCCAGCCCACATGAAAGCACAACCCAGCCTTTGGGGGTAACCTTCAGCTAGTAGGGCACAGAAACCAGTGGATAAGACCCTTTCATCAAACAAGGGGACAGTTCTGAGAGATGTTCTGAATCATTCTCAAGATGTCCAGCCAGAATCAATCCCTTATTGCCCAATGCAGCAACCTAGTAATGCACCCTTGCATTGACTTTTCCTTGTTCTCTAACTCTCTCTACTATCTCACTCCTGCTTCCTGGAATAACACCCCAAATATAGTAACTGTACCCAAGTCCTTGCCTCAGACCCTTCTCTGGGGGAACCTAACTAAGACAAACAGTTATCAAATTTTACTATTCTTATTTCACCTGTCCTGGAGTATTTAAAAGATCAGCTTTTTTTAATTTAATAGAAATAGGAAGGAAAGAAACCAACTCAAAATGAAACCTGATCTGTGATCAAGCTGTGCATCAAAAAGGCAGACCTATATGCCTCAGTGAAATAACTGCCCCTAAATACTATCCCTTTTCCTGGTATAAAATCATTATTAAGTATGTTGTTTTAAATAATATTTTGATGTGATCATGATAAAAATGTGATGGAGCTTCTTTTTAATTTAAATCAACAGTGGTCTATGTGTGGGCAGGGTGCCCATTATATGGCTCTTGAAAATCAACTATGAGAAATGCTGATAATCCAAAATCTCCCCATGACAGTTTACAGGAGTCTGTGAACCCCACGAAAATGTACTCCGGGCTGGGCATGGTGGCTCACACCTATAATCCTAGTACTCTGGGAGGCTGAGGCAGGAGGATTGCTTGAGGTCAGGAGTTAGAGACCAGCCTCAACAAGCGAGACCTCATTTCTACTAAAAAAAAAAAAATAGACAAAAATTAGCCGGACAACTAAAAATAGAAAAAATTAGCCAGGCATGATGGTGCACACCTGTAGTCCCAGGAGGATCCCTTGAGCCCAGGAGTTTGAGGTTGCTGTGAGCTGGCCTGATGCCACAGCACTCTACCCAGGGCGACAGAATGAGACTCTGTCTCAAAAAAAAAAGAAAGAAAGAAAAGAAAATGTACTCTGATGTGTGTATATACATGTGCAGTCATTTTTCTGGGGGAAAAGGTCAGTAGCTTTCACCAGATTCTAAAGCAAGTCCTTGACCAAAAAAGGGTTAAGAACTACTGATGAAGAGATACCAGGCACTATGACCTCTGAGCAGGGATGATTTTATTGTACAGAGGGAGTGCTTCTAGAACTCTTTAAATCATTCTACATGGCTGATCATCATCTTCATCAAATTGCACAGCTAACCTCATTATGTGAATCTAACTAGGGTTGATGTGATTATAATGAAAGGATTTTTCCTCCTCAAGGTCTAGTTTATAAAGAAGTGATTTTTTTCCCCCTCAAGCCCTAGTTTATAATAAAAGTTGTGTTTTTTTTCCTTCTGAAGGCCTTGTTTTTGACATCTGGATTAGATGATCTGGTCCCAATTTTTTCCTCAAAGCTATCTCTTCTAGCCTCAAAGAACTTTTGGGATTTTGCCAATCAACAACAACAAAAAAATTAGATTACAGTATACAGTCTTTCCAAACTAGCCCTAGTTTTCTCAGATAGTCCTGTACCCTGAACTGGTGCACTTCCAGGAATGTGAGAGATTCAGGGCCAGCTGTCAATAAAGCAATTCCTTCCACCTGCATCTTGTGCAGCCCCTAAATTACTAACTCAGAAAGGAAGTTGGAAAGTTAAAGTGGCACACTTTCTCTAAAGAGCCTTAATTAGGTTTGGCATTTGTGTTTGTGTTTTTTTTATTTCCCTGTTAACAAAGAACTATTTGTACATTGTAAATACAAGTAGAGGAAGAAAATTACATCTTAAAATCATTTCCACTTAAAAAACCAAGACAAAAATGGTACAGGTGGCTTTTTAAAAGGAGAAGGAAAAAAAAAAAACCCTTCCACAGAGCCCTTTTCTTGAATAGGCCTCTAACTAGCCCTGGTGCAGCTGCAAGGATGCATTTAATGTTCCTGTGATTTATTACTCTACAGAGGATATTCTCAGCCATCATCTGCAGAAGAGGCCCTAGCAGGATGTAAAATGGAAGACTAAGAACATATTGGAATGGACTAAATTTTCCATGCGGTTTCCATTCTCTTTCTACTTGTACACTGAAAATCTTTTTTATTTTTTGAGAAAAAGATTTTTAGCCACCACAAATATCACAAAAGCACCTTGCCTCCAGGGCAGCTTGCAGCAGGCCTGAGCCAGAAACTGAGACTACTGGAAAGGAGTGGAGCTCAAAACATCCTCCATATTCAAAGGCGAAGCTTCCAAAAGCCAGCTTTTGGCACCAAATGTCCTCCCTGACTAAAAGACCTATGACTGCTATGGGGTGTTCTTGGACCGAGTCAAAATTTTAAGGTAGTAAAGAGCAGCTAACATCGACTGAGCACTAACTATGTGACAGAGAATGTTCTGGACCATTTCAATGGATTATTTCATTCAATCCTCAATTTATCATCTCCACTTTACAGGTATGGAAACTTTTACAGCTGAGAGAGGTTAAGTCACTTTACTCAAGTTCACAGAGCCTGTGAATGGAAAGCCATGATTTGATCCCTGGTTTGTATGATTCCAATAGTAGTGCTTTTAACGACTACATAGTTTTTACCCCTTCCTTTTCTTCTGAGGTCCCTCCTTGACTAAAAATATAATACAATACCAGGCCTCATACTAGCCCCTGGCTACCTAGGAACTCTAACTACAGTTGCCATCTATGTTTGTTCTCCAGCATAATGCCCCATGTATAAAGTTTCCCATTTTATTCATATATATATATATTCTTGATACTATTTGTTAAATCTTTCTCGTACATACCCATATACCCACATAAACATGCATCCTCTTATTCTACTGATTCACCTATATTGAGCACTTACTATGTGCCAAACATGTTAATTACTTCACTTGAATTTTCTCATGTGACTCTCCAGAGTAACATGAGGCAGCTACTATTATTACACCTGTTTTACATATGAGAAAATTGAGGCTCAGAAAAGTTCTATTACTTATTCAAGCAAGTGGAGGAGTCAGGGTTTGAATTCAGATGTATTTGACTTCAGAGCCCAAACCCCTAAACCACTACACTCTACTTCCAGTTTTCTGAAAAGTGATGTCATGTTGACAGTACATACCAGTGATATGATATGGTAAGAATAGTAGTTTACTTCTGTGGTGTTCCTTCAAAACCCCATAACCCTAGTATAATCATGTGAAAAACATCATACAAGTATCAGTGGAAGGACATTCTAAGAAATACCTAACCAGTACTCCTCAAAACTGTCAAGGTCATCCAAAATCAGCAAAGAATTCAGGTGACATCTGTGAAAATGATGGAGTAGGGAACTCCTGTGAAAGTTGTTGGAATCAAAATAGAGTCACTTGTGTTTAAAAAAAAACAAAAAATCTGACAAATACGGAAGGCCATGAAGGGAGGGTTCTCATGCATAAATGACTAATAACGAGAACTATCACAAAAGACTCTGCAAAAGCCACCACCTTTCACAAAGGCCATTGCATCCTTACACAGAAGATACTTCTGCAAGGACATCTGTCCAGCAACTGCCAGTCCAACGTTGGACTGATGCCACTCTCGTTATTATTTTTTTTTTTTTTTGAGACAGAGTCTCACTCTGTCACCCTGGGTAGCGTACCGTGGCGTCAGCCCAGCTCACAGCAATCTCAAATTCCTGGGCTCAAGGGATCTTCCTGCCTCAGCCTACCGAGGAGCTGGTACTACAGGCGTGTGCTACCATGCCCAGCTAGTTTTTTCTATTTTTAGTAGAGACAGGGTGTCATTCTTGCTCAGGCTGGTTTGAACTCCTGACCTCAAGCAATCCTCCCACCTCGACCTCCCAGAGTGCTAGGATTACAGGTGTGAGCCACCACACCTGGCCTCCACTCTTGTTATTGATCCTCGTAGCCAAGGATAATTATCTCAAAATAATTATGTAATTCTCCTCATTTTTCCTTTAAAAACTTTTATCTGACTGGTCCAAAGGGAGTGAGTTATCTCACTTGATTGTTCACAGTTACAGATTAAACTCCTCGTTCTACTACTTTCTCCCCTTCTCACTACTGCACTTGACTAGTCTTAAATAAATAAATAAATAACTTTTATCTTACTTTACCTCCATGAATATGCACATAGTTTACTATGGCATGTGTATTCCCATTGCAGTGCCCTATTTCTGAATAAACATCATTTTCTTTTAGAGAGCCTCTGTTTGTTATTTAGGTTGGCATAAATGGTATCCTAACGCAAGACCTGAAGCAAGATCACTTTCAGAAGGAACTGGCAATTCTTCGGACTGGTATGCAGTACTTACTTGAGCCCTTTCAGTTCTCTGCTTCCATGGCTCACCTTTCCCGCCTAGGTGAGTGTTCTTTCAGGCCAAGCCTCTCTCTTTTTAGTAGAGGCTTTTTTACTTTATTCAGGATTTATTTTGGTTATAAGGCCACCTTAATAAAAAATCTTGCATCTGTCCTGGGATGATAAAAAGGCTTTTTGTCTTTTCTGGCAAGTCCTTTCTGGTATAAGGACAATGGTCTGGTTTGAGTACTTTTGTTTCTGCAGAATTTACATTTCGTTTGTGAGGCATGTCTTTTCTGCTGAATTTACTTTTAGTTCTTTCTACACAATTTAATATTTTGTTTGCACACCTAGGTTAAAATTTTTGTGCACACCCCAATTTTGTTTTCATTTTGGTTTGGTCTTACACATCAATAAATGATTTGGCTCTTTTCCCTTGCTTGTTTCTGAAAATCTTCCAAGAGCAAAAATAAACATTCTAAATGATGGGTGCAGGATGGCTAGCTAAAAGCCATGGGCAATCATCACCATCTAAAACACTGGTCCAAACTCCTGACATTCTCTGACAGAATTTATAAGATTTTCTTTGCTCTCAGGAGACTAGTAAGAAATGGAATGGGATTTTTAAACATTAAGTCATGTCAGGTTTTCTGGGATTCCAGCCAGCTATATTATGGCCCATTCTCATTTACATGTTTAAACTAACAGGCAAATTACGTGAAGGAAAATTCAGGGCTCAGTGGCCATTATTTAAACTCTCTAAGCTTTTTAAAAAACTATAACCAACTACGTAGAGTCTTGTAAGTCCTCTGTTTACATTGCTATTTTTTTACCTACCTTGAATCTGCTAACTCTTCTACTGCAGTTGAGATAAAACTAATTGTGGCATTCCAACCAAGAAAGAAAGAAAGAATGTCTTAAAGAGCTTCCAAATTAATGGCTTTACAAATTACAACAGCTCCATGGCAACTAACAACTTAGACCTAAGAGCCATCCCTTTTAATATAAATTTAGGTTTGCCTGAGTAACAATTGCTTAGGGTGATGGAACAGTTAATTGAAGAATTAATATTCTATAAAAATATTAATAACTAGAAAATGTTGATAAAGTTAGGCTCTCAGATAAAACAGGTCAAAATTTTGAGCTCAGAATGATAACATAGGTATCTCTGCCCAACATAATAACTGCTTTGTCTGCCACACAGGGGCCAGAAAAAAACCTGGAAAAAAAACTTGCTAAAATGCTTTCCATCTGCATTGACTAGTCAAGCAAACCAGACCAACAAACAAAAGATAGATTTGTTACTAAAAATTCAAAGCTACTTGGGATTTTGGTTTTCTTACACAACTCAGCCAGTCCTAGCTAAAATATAAACATTAAAAATTTAACCTTAAATTAATTTTAAACTGAAAAAAGGAGGGAAAAGAAGGGGGTGAAAGAAATTTTTTAGAAACCAAACTATTTTACCCAAAATTCTGGTCCACATCCTCCATTAGATTACCTACTGGGGCAAATAAAGTTTAGCCATATGAACAGGTCCCATTTTGCCAAAAATGTAATTTGGATCCAACTGTCTTTTATAAACTAGTGAGTTTGTATTACAATCTCATGACAAAAACTCTAAAATGAAAGTTTTAGATCTTTGTGTGTATATATATGTTTAGGTATTTTTATGCATATGTTCATGTATTATGTTGTATGTTGTATCTACATGGTAAAATATGATATAGTAGCGGAAATGCCTTAAGGAATTCTATTCAGATTGGCTTAGATAAATGAGCACTCATATAAAATATACAATAATTAACCCAAATACCTTTTTGCTTATATGGCTTAAGTAAATCTTTAAGAAATAAGCTAGTTTTAAAATTATTGGTAAAATGAAAATAGAAGTGTCTTCAAAGTTGTCAGCACATATTTTTGTCTGGATTTACTGATTAGAAAGTTTTATATTTGTCTCTGCTAGATGTTTTAAGGTCATAAAATGATAAACCCAACTTAAAAACATAATAATCTTATTTAATATTGTTGGTTTAATAAAAACATTTGTATCTTCTAAATTATCAGCAAAATACCCATATACTTAACCTTAAAGTTTTTATTTAGGTGAACACCTGATACTCGCAAGTTATAAAAATGGTTAACAGGGAAATAACTTGAAATGATGACTAGCTTTGTCTAATATCTCAGTTTCCATAAGTAATCTAGGTATAATTTTTTAAATTAAATAAATTAGGTTAATGTAAATGACATAAATGTTTATAAATGAACTCTTCATAGTTTCAAAAATATTTTTGGTAACTTAAAATCTTAAAGTGAAATTAAATAATAGATACTCATTAAATGTCTGGGTCATTTTCAAATAAGATAAAATACTGAAACATAAATTGCTAAATATAAGTTTTGGCTTCTCAAATTTTATATAAAGACTAAATATATTTGTGTCTATTAGTACACATAAAAATTATGTCATGGGAAACCATGTATCTAAAAATTATAAAATGCCTCTCATTTATATTAATAATATATTAATATGTGACTTTTCAAAATTGCTTGCTTCCTAAATTTTCAACAGAAATTAAGGTTACTAAAGTATCTAGGAATATATTTAACTAGGAGGTAAAAGACCTCTACAGGAAGAACTATGAAACATTGAGGAAGGAAATAGCAGAGGACCCAAACAGGTGAAAAACCATACCATGCTCATGGGTCAGCAGAATCAACATTGTTAAAATGTCTATACCATCCAAAGTGATGTACAGATTCAATGCAATTCCTA
>CAUYSK010128780.1:0-36283 GCA_963575035.1 Avahi laniger
ACGGGCTGCCTATTATTGTACTTTCCAAAAGGTTTATTTTTATTTATTAGATATTTAATTATTTTAAATGCTATAAACTGTTTTTCATTAAAAAATTCTGTTTCAGTTGTAATTCTGTTACCTTAAGTTCTTGAGAGTCTAATTTTGTATTTATAGTGTGTTCTACCTTTTATCTGTGGTGGAGCTCTTGTGGATTTTGAAAATTTAAATTGCAAACTTAGGTTAGGTTAATATTTTTCCTTTATGAATTTCTTGTGGCATTGATGGTTTTGTTTTTCTAGGTTCCTCAGAGTTATCACTGGTCCAGGACCAATTTTTAGGCTAACTTCTCAATTGAGGAGTTATAAATTTGAATTGCAGGTCTATCTGGGGGTTCTAATTCCCAAAGGAGACATTTTAACTGATCTAGAACTTGGTAGAGGCAGAAAACACTTATTCTTATTTATTTGTGCTGACAGATTTTGTTTTAGTTTGCCTTTTCAGAGAAGGTATCAATTTTTGAGAATTTCAATTTGAGGTTCTCAATTCCAACTCTCCACCTTGCACTGGGTCCAATTTTTTTTTTTTTTTTTTTTTGAGACAGAGTCTCACTCTGTCACCTGGATGATGCAGTGGCATCATCGTAGCTCACTGCAATCTCCAACTCCTGGGCTCAAGCGATTCTCCTGCCTCAGCCTCCCAAGTAGCTGGCACTACAGGTATGCATCATCACATCCAGCTAATTTTTCTATTTTTTGTAGAGACAAGGTCTCATTCTTACTCAGGCTGGTCTTGAACTTCTGGCCTCAAGTGATCCTCCTACCTCAGCCTCTGAAGCACTAGGATAACAGGCGTGAGCCACTGTGCCTGGCCTGGTCTAATATCTTGTCTCCTGTAGTTTTTTTTTTTTTTTTTTGGAGACAGAGTCTTGCTCTGCTGCCTGGGCAAGAGTGCCGTGGCATCAGCCTGGCTCACAGCAACCTTGAACTCCCGGGCTGAAGTGATCCTTCTGCCTCAGCCTCCCAAGTAGCTGGGACTACAGGCATGCGCCACCATGCCCGGCTAATTTTTTTATATATTTTTAGTTGTACAGATAATTTCCTTCTTTTTTTTTTTAGTAGAGACGGGGTCTCACTCTTGCTCAGGCTGGTCTTGAACTCCTGACCTTGATCAATCCTCCCGCCTCGGTGTCTCCTATAGTTTTAAAAGTTGATCCCTTGTATTATTTACCTTCTGATAACCAGAGCGTCATCAGATCCTAAGCTACTACTCTGGTTTCATGCTCCTCTTTGGCATTTGGAGATTTTTACTTTTTTTTTCTTCTAAGCCTAAATATATATTTGAAACAATTTTCATTATATTTTATCAGCAATTCTTAGTTCTGAAAGTGAGAGCTTTTTTTGCTAGTGGTTGTTGTCTTATGCTTTCACATTTTCGGCACTGGAATTCATCCTGAGTCTTTTAATTGTGAAAGATGACATCACAAGACAAACACCTGTCAAAATGTTTCAACTGTTCATTTTCTATGGAATTGAACATCTCAGCAGTATTGAGACAGGCCCTCCATAGCTGTCGGGCAGCAGGGGCCAGTACACTGTTGGCTTGTGCCATGCGGGAGACCTTGGTGAGGGCCAAGCAGCCTGTAGTGGGGCCACTAGGGGCAACTTCCAAGCTGTGGTGCTCATATATGGAGATGTCTTATTTCTTTCTTAAAATACCTTTTCTGGGGCAAAAATAGCAAGCCCACAGTGAAATTTACTTGGATTCCTTCCCTGGTGAAGTCTTCTTTGACTTCTGCCTACGGGAAGACCTTGTTATGAGATTTGTCTTTGCTTATTCCAGAAACAAAGGGCTCTCCCTGATCAAAAGAGAGAGCAAGCAGAATCCCCAATGAAGGGCCTTCAGGAGAGGGTTTTCCTGTATTATTCATTTTATCTCTGAGCAAATATATCGATATCTTATGGGGAAACACACAGAGGCCTTAGTAGGCATTCCTTGCTGAAGAAAAATGATCACATTAATTAAAACATTCTATTTCCATAAAGAGAAACAATTATTACCTAGCAGATGCCAGGAAGTTCAGACCCCATGTGGAGATTTTTTTTTTGTGGCTATCCCAATAATAACCGGGAATAATAATGTAGTCACGAGAACTACAACCTTAGTGTTTCCTACGTGCCAAATACTGGATTGGTGCTAGGAATACAGAGATAGAAGAATTTAGTAGTCTTGACTCTTGAGGAGCTGATGGCCTAGTGGAAGTGAGTAGACAATCTCTAGAGAATTAAATAAATGATACAATCTGTAAAAGAAAACATCAAAGAATTGGCATTCATCAAAATTAAAAACTTTTGTACTTCAAAATACACTGTTAAGGGAATGAAAAGACAAACCACAGATTAGGAGAAAATATTTGTAAACCATCTATGTCATAAAGGACTTGTGTAAAAAATAAATAAAGAATACTCACAACTCAATAATAAGTAAACAAATACTCAATTAAAAAAATGGACAAAAGATTTGAAGAGACATTTGACAAAGGAGATACATGGGTCGCAAATAAGCACATGAAAAGATGTTCAACATTAGTCATTAGGAAAATGCAAATTAAAATAAAATAGAACTACAGACCTACTAGAATGGCTAAAATTAAACATATTGACCATATCAAGGGTTGGGTAGGATGTGGAGAAACTGGAACTCTCATACACTGCTGGCGGGAATGTAAAATGGTACAACCACCTTGTAAATCAGTTTGGCAGTTTTCTAAAAAGTTAAACACACTCCTATCATATATCTACCCCTTTTACCCCTAGGTATGTATTAGGGAGAAAAGGAAATATATATCCACCAAGATACTTGCACACAAATGCTCATAGAAGCTTTGTTTGTAATAGCCCCAACCTGGAACCAACCACATGTCCATCAACAAGTGAATGGATAAACCGACTGCGGTACACCCGTGCAATAGAGTGCTACTCAACTGTGTGACTATTGACACACACAGGTGAATCTCAAAATAATTATGCTGAATATGAAAGCAGCTAAGCGAGAATTACCCTTTGAAGAGTTCCCTTTTCTCTGTAGGTCCAGGTTAGCATTGTTCACAAGAGGCATTTCGCGTGAGATTTGGAAGCTGGGAGTGTAGCTGCAACTGTATTTTTTCACTGTGGTGGCCTGTGTGGGCACCGTGGCAGCCTGCCCACGTTTGTCACTCATCTGCTGTCTGGCTGGGTCAGCTCCCGCCAGATCGCCTGCCTCTGCCAGCGCCTGGCCGGGTGCATGCGCAGCTCTGTGGTGAAGGCACTGACGTCCCTGCAGATCAGCCATGCGTGGCATGGGGCTCGGAGGTGGTGAGAGACAGATACAGGTCCCACTTTGTCCTTGCGGGTTCCATTTTGTCCTTGTTCTTGCCCCACCCAGCTTCCTTTCTGACTGCCGGTCTAGCTGACTTACAGCAACTTCAAGTGTGACACTAGACACAGAGGCACCAGGCCGCACAGAAGGCTCTCCCACCTCCCACGATGCAATAAATCCCTCATTCCCCAGCTCTCTCAGGGTCCCCCTTCTCTGAACCCTGACTAGTGCAGATCTCCTGCCCAACTTTGTGCCACCTGAGCCTAGGAGCAGCTCTGCTCTCCTAAAACCTTTGTAAAGGCCTCTCATGAAAGCCAAGTGTCCAAAGTCTGGCCCCACCCTCACAATCAGAGACTCGGACCTCAGGGCTAGTGGGGGAAGAGGTGCCAACGCAAACCTTGCAACTGACTCGTTTTTCCCAGCCCCGCCCCCACAAAATGCCTTCCTCCTCCTTCAGTTAATAAAAACAAGAGCTCCTGCACTTCTACGGGTGTGAACAGATGTTCTGCGTGGGCGTGAGGGCTGGTCCCACCAGCTGCCTCGGGGCCCTGCCCAGACAGCCCCCTGTGCCCTTGGAGACGAGATTAACTCCTCCCTAAGTCTTTGATTCTTCCGTTCAAAGAGTTCTGGCAACCTGACCCTTTGCTCATATGTCTTTGTTTTCACTCATTTCCTCTCCATGGTGCTTTGCCATGATTTGGGGGTGGATTACGAGGCCTCTGCAAGGATAGCTGACCGGAGCGGCAGAGCAACAAAGCAGAGCATTTCCGTGGCCTTTGTCTGTTGTGCAGTCTCTCGGGCATGAAGTCCACGAGGGCCACAGAGAGTGACAACATTCTAAGGCATGAACAGGATGGATTAGAAATAGGGGACCCGAGTTTGAACCGCCCTGTATGAGTCTCTCCTCTGTCCCTCCCCTGTAAAGAAGATTTCCTCCCCGCTGGCCCCACAGGACATTCTGAATATGAGGGGGGAGAAAGTGCTCCGAGGTCTGAAGAGTTGGTGTTCCTTGGTGGAGCCACTTCTCAACCTCATTGGAACCCCCTCAGGTGGGGTATCTTTCCCACACATATGTTAGAAAGAACAGCACTTTCCAGCTCTACCACCTCCTGACCAAGGTTTTAAATCAGTAGATAAAAGGTGGCGTCTGCATTTTGAAAACCAAACTGAGGTCAGGTGCAGTGGCTCAGGCCTGCAATTCTAGCACTCTGGGAGGCCGGGGCGGGAGGATTGCTTGAGCTCAGGAGTTGGAGACCAGCCTGAGCAAGAGCGAGACCCTGTCTCTACTAAA
Source organism: Avahi laniger (assembly GCA_963575035.1). Lineage (NCBI taxonomy): Eukaryota > Metazoa > Chordata > Mammalia > Primates > Indriidae > Avahi > Avahi laniger. Next base: position 4,628 of record CAUYSK010128780.1, read on the forward strand.
AAATAGATTAAAAAACCCAATTAGCACAGCAACTAAAAATAAAAAAAATTAGCTGGGTGTGGTGGCTTGCGCCTGTAAGTCCCACCTACTCGAGAGGCTGAGGCAGGAGGATCCATCACTTGAGCCCAGGAGTTTGAGGTTTCCGTGAGCTAGGCTGACGCCACTGCACTCTAGTCTAGGTGACGGAGTGAGACTCTGTCTCAAAAAAAGAAGAAAGAAATTAGAGAAAAAAAAAACTGAGACAAGACTCTGCGGGGGATTCTGTGATCAGCTGAGTTTGGAAGCAACTGGTCCAGTGAACAGTAGATGAAGGAGAGGGTCTTACGGAGTTTAGGGGTTCTGTCTACAAGGCCAAGGAAATGAAAGCAATTGCCCAGATAATCCCAGCATGAAAACACAGTTTCGCTAGAATGGTGGGAATTATGAGTAACTGTTCCTGAGACATTTATGCGGAAAGCATACCGGTGAAGCCAAAATCTTCTCACCTATTTTAGTTCAGATCAAGCCTCTGGAAAGGCGGTGGTGGTGGGAGACCGAGCAGAGAGGCGAGAACGGCATTTCTGAGCAGTTTCACACACTGGTTGTGCTTGGGAGCCTTTTCGTTTCAGAGACGCTCACTGCTAAGTGCTCTCACAGATTGCAAACCATGAATCCTCATTTGTGACATGGGAAAATGATGCCTGTTATTTATAATACACCAGGTTTTGGCTAACCATCAGAGGATATATTTTGAGACAACTTTCCATTTTGCTTAGGCTTTAAAATTTTTAATGTATCTCTCAATGTATATTTTTAGATCACCATTTGTTGCCTTGTAACTAAGATGGCCACATATCCCCGAGGTTTGGGGGGTCCCCAGATTTATTATTCTGCCTCATTGTCTTGTTGATATCATGTGGCCACTTGGCTCACGTTTCCTAATTTGAATGTGGGAAATTTTGGCTCTGTCTTTGGAGACTAAACGGAATGCATGTAATCCCATTCCGGGTCATTGTTCCGGGGTCTGTATTTGCTAGATGGAGAATTTCTTCAATGTCAGGTTTCCCAGGAGGAAAACCAGCCTATTTTGGTTCCATCCAATGCATCGGTCCACTGTTGATTGCCCTGCTCTGGATATCACTCAGGAAGAAGGGGAGCCCTGGGGCCAGCAGCACCTTTCAGTGAATGCCGGCTCAGTGCTGCCACCTCGTGGATGGGCAAATTCTAGAGGCCACCAGTGACTTTGGAGCAACCTTCCCAAAAGGAACTGGACATCCAGAATTCATTCTCTACCTACTTGGCAGAAAAAATTTACCACAAACCCCTAGCAACGGTGCCATCCTTCCTTCCCTTGTTCCTGAATAAAGAGTAATCGCTGTAATAGTAAGATACAGTCCTCCCTGCTTCTTAAAGAGAAATAAATTGATTCGTATTCTGGTTTTAAGAATTTTTGAATCAGCCCTCAGGCAAAATTTTGAGCCAAGTTTTCAGAAGTTTGGAGAGAAGGCCTTCAAGGTAAGTATACTCTCCAAGGTCAGAAAGAGAGGCTGAGAGTGGAAACAGGTGAGTCTTACCTCTGGGGCAGAGGTTCTCTAAGTGAGGTCTCTGCACCAGAGTAGCACCTGGGTGGGAACTTGTAAAATACACATTCTTGGCCTCCAGCCAGACCTGCTGAATCAGAAACTCTGGCGGTGGAGCCCAGACATCTGTGATTCAGATGCACGCTCAAGTTAGAGAGCCACCGTGTCGGGGACTAGGAGCCCACCCTGGGCAGAGGTGAAGGGATGTCAGCCGGGTCCGTGAGGTTCTCCTTTATACTCAATGGGCTTCAGGTCCCGCTCCCTGTGTTATGTGCTCGATAAACAACAAGCCACTCTTCCAGCTGATATAGACACAGAGGCTGGTCTGAGCAAGGGCCTGGGAATTTGCATTTCTCCCAATTTCCCAGGTGATGCTGCCGCTGGTCTGGGCGCCACGTTTTGGGAACCGCGGTTTAGAGGTAGGAGCATCAGGCCCAGAAGCCCAGGTGGACTTCAGATGGACAGCACGGTTCAGGCTTTCTGGGGCATCCACTGCTGTGAGCCGCTTCTCAGCCCCTCCCGCCTCCCGCCAGGGCACTCAGGAGACATGTTTATTTGAAGCGAACTCTAGTCCATTATAAAGAGATTAGAATAACATGCTGTGATTTCACCACCCAAAGGTTAGGCAATTCAAAAGCCAGAGCAGACGTGTGATCATTAAAGGGCCACGGAGAAAACTGTCAATAGTTTTGGAAATTTTGGCCGTACATTAAAAGACCTGTTCTGTGTTCTGCGTCGCCCCGACCTGATCGATTTGGCCCTGTATGCCAGCACGTCCGCCTCGTGTTTAATCTGCCATTTGTAAATCTGGTTGGTCCAATGGGTCTAAATAATTCTAATGCAAAGAATAAATAAGCAGAACAGCAAATCAAACTGGATTTGTGGGCACAATTATATAGTAAGAACTGTCAGAGCTGGAAGCAGAACTCTAATCACAGATTAGAATACAAATGTTGGCTAGTACATCACGCGCAGTCTGCGCTGTGGGCTGAATGTAAGCAGCTCCTGAATCGATCTTTCAGCCAGCATGGTGCGGGAAGGGAAGGGCTGGAGTTTGCTCTGCAAAATCTGAAGTCTTACAGAGACTGGGGGGCAGCCTAGGGTGTTGTGGCAAATACTCAAAGCTGACCCCGAATCCTTTGTATGTTGCAAGAAATTATTTGGTCTCTCTGGGACAATGCAACCTACTCCATGGTCTCTCATTGTTTTTAACCTGTAAATCTGGGACAATGCAACCTACTCCATGGAGAGGATTTGAGGATCAAACAAAAATAATAGGCAAGGCACATAGTAGGTGCTCAATATATAGCAGCTATTTCTAAGCCTCCAGTTTCAGAGGGCCGGAGCCGGGGGAGGTCCAGAGGAGAACATGCCCACCTACAGCCTTTGTGTCCAGGCCTCTTCTCCCTCCTCAGGTTGTCCTGTGTTGAAATCCGAGTACATGAGCTCCAGGGGAGAGACTCCCTTGCTGTGGAAGCTCAGTTACTCCCCCCGACAGCAGCGATGCTGGCCCAGAGCAGCCGTGCCAGGGAGCACACAGGAGAATTAAACACAAGCTTTTACCACAGAATTGACAGAACTGGTCCCAGCAGATTTGGCTGAAGTAAGATGTGCTTGAATTTTAAAGGGAGGCGCTGTATATACAGTGGGCGCCGTGCCGGTCACAGACACTGTACTTGTCAGATGCATGCCCCTGGGAAGGTAGCCGAGTTCGAGTTCAGTGTCAGATAATGGGGAAGAGGAGAGTTTGGGCTCAAGAAGGAAAGGAGGGGGCGTGGAGTGGGGTGTGATGCTGGAGACCGAATGTGTCATTTTCTTGAAGACAGGACCCTCTGGGTGAAATGCCTTTTAGGGACCAGAGGCAGCTCTCCTACCGTGTGGCCCCGCTGCTTAAGGAGTTTATAATTGAATAAGTGAAGGTCTGGGGGAGGAAACCCCCCCCCCCGACATGATAAGCACGTAGGCGAAAGAGTTTAGTCTGTGCGGTCAGATTTGGTCCTGTATTGGAATCCAGATCTGTGCCTTCTAGCCGAGTGACTCTGTCATGTAACTGGCTACTCTGGCTCAGGTCTTACAGTAAACTGGGATTCACACATGCCGGTCTGGTAGGGCTGGTGTGAGGCTTAGCGGGGATAATTCGAGGGGGCATTTAGCAGGAGGCCTGGTTTATGGCAAGCGCTCAGATAGTCACCAGTGTCATGATAAACAGCGTCACTCTCCAGATGCTCTTGACTGGGTTTTTAGCTGTGCGACCTTTGAGAGGTCACCTCCTCTTCCTCCTCTTTCTGAGACCTGGATGCTTCAGCTCTTTAAACACAGAAATAGTCATAGCAGACCTCGAGGCCGGGGCGGGCGTGCGTGCGAACGTTACAGCAGAGTCATTCTTTGCAGAGTGGGAGGTGGGGAGCTGGGACTGGCGTGATGGGGACGCCAGGGAGGGAGACTGAGGCTCACCAGGAGAAGTCTGTTTGGAAAGAAACGCGTCTTCCGTTTTGAGTGAGAGGATATGGGGAGGGGATGTGGTGTAGCGCCCCAAAGACAGGGTTGGCTGATGAAACTTTTCAGTCGTGTTTCTCAAACGAAAATAGGGCAGCCTCTTCCTCTACGACACGCCTTGGCTCAGGCCCAGACTTTCAGCCTGGGCTATGTTTGCACCTGTCACTTACGACCTCAGTTGACTTTCTGCTAAGCTGCTGAGGCAGCCATGGCAACTGGGGCCTGGAAGGCGGCCCTGCCATCACGTGGACCCACTTTCCAAATGTTGCTGATTTTCGTTTATCAGTTCATCGGACATTTACTGGACACCTACTGTATGCTAGGTGCAGGGAATTCAGCCGTGAACGAAACAGATGCAGGTCTTGCAGGGGACAAATGCAACAGACAAACAGTAGCCTGCACACATGCCTCATTAAGACTTCTGCTGTGGGGTCGCGGTTCAGAGTGCTGTGAGACTATGCAATAGCGGACGCCTAGTTTAGACTGGGGTATCAAGAGCTAGAAGAAATAAGATGGGAGCGGAGCTCAGATGAGAGGAAGTGACACCGAACTGAAGTGGAGGTGGGCTTTCTTTTCTTTTTCTTTTAAACACAAACCTCCCTTTCACAAACAGCCATTGGCCATGGGAAAAGCAGTCGCCTGCTTCCTGACACTATTGTCCTCTGAATACACGCACTTTGCACATCCCCCCTCGATTCATTTACGCGCAGGAACCTTCGGTTACTCCTGGCTATACAAATGTTAGCTTTAGGCTCAGCTCTGGCCCGACCTCTTCTCTAACGGCTTCGTGACTCTCCTGTTCCCCAAGTTCTCTCTTCCTTTAGACTTTCCGCAGGGTCTGACTGAACTGCTCTTTCCACCTTGATTCCAGCTGCCCACGCGGCATGTTGTTCTGTCCTTCCCCCATGTGCCATGGGTATGTCGGGATGTGTGTAATGTATCTACGCAGATGGATATGCAGCATTTCCCCAACAGGAATACTGATGAGGCCATGCGACGTTAGACCTCCCTGAGCCATAGGTAACTTTTTCTCTAACCTGCTTATCCTGAATGAGTTGAAACTGAAACCCGGAGAAGTTAAAGGAGCCTGCTAGTCACTGAATGAGAGTCCAAGGCTATGACCGTGCCTGGTTATTTTATCTTTGTATTTCTCCGCTGCGTGGTTTCAGAGTCAGAATGCAGTACATATTTTCTCTTTGTTTATTGCTCTAGTTGGACCTCAGATGTAATATCCCACATTCTTCCCTTACTCACTTCAAGCCATACACGTAGCATTCTGTTTTATTTAGCTCCTCTGTGTGACCTGATTACCTGATCTGTCAAATGGGTAGTAATTCAAATTAGCAAACATTTGTACAATACTTAATGTCAAGAACTTGGCAAAGTTTTGGGGATACAAAGCCGTTAAGATAGATCTGTGTCCCTGCCTTACGGTAACATACAATGGTAGAACTTGGTAAAGGAGTAATTACAATATAGTAAAAAAGGGATATGCAACATACGGGAACACAGAACAGACCAGCTTTGCCTGGGGGAATTGCAAAAGCTCATTAATGCCTTCTCTACTTACCTCGGCTTTGTATTATGAGATTCCAGTGAGATCATGCAGTGAAAGTGTAATGAAAAATATAAAGGACTGTCTTTGAAAAATACTATCCAAATGTATGATATTGCAACCCGGGAGACTTTGGAGAGAGGTCAAGCAAGAAAATATTGGCTGGGACAAGAGGGGGAACAGTCATTTGTTCTGATGGTACATTTCACACAAAGAAAATCCAAGTCCGTGGCTATAGACAGTCCAAGCTATAGGCACACATCTTGTAAATTGAGCTTTTTGCCACAGGAATGACCAAACCGCTTCATTCCATTAACACAGCTGAAAGCTCTGTGACCTGGAGTGTTAGTTGCCATTGCCCCATTGGAAGAAGATAGCTGGGAAGACCTGGCCTGCACTGGTAAGCCCGGTGTTGGCAGGGAGTGGGCCTTTGGGTGGGAAATCCATAGCTATGCTGACCTTGTCAGAGCCATGAGCCCTGATGGCTGGTGAGAGACTCACTCCTCTCCCCTTGTCCCCTGTATCCTGTAATCACAGACATTTGAATAGTATGTTGTTTTGAAACAAGCACTTTGCAAACACGAGCAGCTGTCAGAACGAAAGCACAATGATCAGAGAATAATTCCTAGGTTCCGATCGACAATAGCATGAGTCAAAGGACATTCATTGCCCAAAGCAAAATAATTATGTGTGGTGAAAGTCTGGCGTCATCCCCAGGAGGCATTCTTTTTAAAAAAACAAAACAAAAAACGCATTTGTGTACCACATTTGACGCTGGGTTCTGCCCAAACTCCACAGCAACAGCCCTGGAGTGAGAGAGAAAAGTGACTATAGCGCGCCCTCTGGTGGTGAGGCAGACCCACTACAGTTCCTCGCCTGCGTCCCTGCCCCTGCGCGAAACCTGTAAATCTCAGGCACATCTGCAAGAGCTGTTTTGAGTGTTCCAGATGTGGAGGGACATCTTCTGCTTGCTGAGAGAATGTTCCAAGGATCTTCTTGCTGGGTCGTGCAGCAATAAAACAGGCAAGTACTTCGCAGACTTCCATAAATGGCTCATTACAGGAGTGAAAATGACACAAGAATAGCCCCACTGCAAATCGCCCTGACAAATGGGTCACTAAACCAGCACCAGGGCCGTCTGTCTTACACGGCCGTCCCCCTCCCTTCTTTGCTTCCCCCGCTTACCTAACATTAACCAGCACGGGGTACTCTTTCTTTGAAGTCGAGTCTGTGTTCTAGCAGTAATTGTGGTACCCCCAAACCATTAATGGGGTCTCCTCTTTGTGGCTCTGTGAGGCTTTGGAAAGTGCATGTGGAAAGAGGAAGGCTGGAAAGGAGACAATTTAAATGGCTGGTTGTCCTCTTCCTCCGGAGAGATGCCTTCGCTACCAATCAATACACAGATGTTGCTTTGGCTGTTAGCGTAAGTCCCTTGAGTGACAAAGGGCTGTGAGCTCTGGGACGAACGCTGGAGCCATCCTCAGCTCAATTTCAGGGCGGTGCGGCGTGATCCCTTAACCGCAGTAAAAATGCGGGAGGTCTGTACAAACAGCGGCACCGCCATGCTGCCTGGTTTTGTCTTCGGCCAAAGCTGACTTGAGACACTTGAGGCGAACGGGAGGTGGCCCCATGGGCAATTCAGCAGGACAGACTTTCCCAGTCTGGGCCCAGACATCCTTGGTTATCTGTAGGATCCTTTTCAGGGTGATCATTTGCCTGTGTCATGATGCAACAGCAAAACCAAATCAGAAGGTGTAGTATCTGGCAACCCTCATTTTGCAATTAAACGGGGCAGACCTGTGATCACTGCAGCAGAAGTTTAAGGCAGTGAGTACCAGATAGATCGCAGCTTGAATCTGTGGTGGGAGGGCTTTGCATGCCATGCTTTAGCTACGAGAGTCTTTTTCACCTAGGGAGCCCCTCAAAACCATTCTTTGGTCATAGCAAGGAATGCACAGTGGCCAAGAGTGCATTGCCCTCACGCAAGCTTTGCTACCATCACCCCTAGATCTTTTGAGCAGCTCTGGGTGACCTGGGGAGGAGGACAGGGAGGGAGGGGACGGAACTGCTCCAGGATGGTGGAGTCTCCCTGCAGCAGAATTATGCCTAGGCATGTCCTGGGCCCCAGAGGACACAGAGCCTGGGTCCGTCTCACTTGAAGTAGAGCATATGGTATGTTTCTCTTCATAGACAGTCTGTAAGGATCTACTACTGGCCCTATATAGCTCAGGGCCAGTGACTCATTTGGGATAGTGAAGCAGGACTGGTTTTCATGGACAGATGGTGACCTCGTGTTGGGAGGACACCTTAGAGGGAATCAATCAAACCAGTGTTTTTCACCTTTTTTTAAAATTGCTAATCCAATTTAAATCCTTTGAACATGTAAGTAACTTGCATAGTGCACACTTTTAGCTAAAACATGCAAACCCAATGTCAGTAGTTATTACATCATTGCAAAACCATTTTCATAACCAATTAAATTGTATTTTTTTATATTTTTACATTCAGACAGCTCCTGCCCAATAGATGCTGCAAATCACCATGTCAGACACTTGTTTATAACTTATAGACCTCCTGAGATTATCAAAGGGAATGAAAATGGCCTGTCAGAAGTGTACTGGTCCTTAGGAGATGTTTCTATTGTTCTTTTGAGGAACATTCCATCACCATCAAAGTTTTTTCCCTGGAAATCCTCAGGAAAATAATTTACTAAAAAAGTTCCTTGGTCAATGGGAACCATTGGAACGGATGGATCGGAGCCTTGGGCGGGTTGTGTTGAGTGGGCTGGCGTGTGCTGTAATCTGTGGTAGAAATTTGATTATCCCCAGGCATTAGATCTCAGGTGACATTGTTAGACAGCTCTGGATGACAACAGCTTCCGTTGACTCTCCGTAAAGATCTCCCTGTGTGTAGATTACCCATGTTGAGGGCTCTGAATGCTGCCATTCTGCCGGGAAGCTGGTCTACTCCCTGGAACAAGTCACGGGACCTACTCGGTGGAACACTGTGATATTGTGTGACTTGATCAGCAAGAAAAAATGTCAAGTAGACAGAACAGACAAATTTGCTCCCCTAGGTTTGAGAGTCTGGACTGAGAGTCCAGGGCTGACTGCGCAGGTGACCCTACGTGTCTCATCACGGCAAGGCCAGGGTTTCGGCTCTCAGGGGTGAAGCACAGACGGGTAACGTGTAGCTGGGCGTTCACCAATGATTGCTCTTATTTGGAACATTTCATTGGTTCATTCAACAAATAAGTATTGAGCACCCACTGCTTGCCAGGCAGTGGGGTGCAAAAGTGATACTTTGTTTTAAATGTTTATCCAAGTAACACAGGTAGCACAGGAGAACTTGTGATGGGAGCCGCAGTCTCCCGCCTGGACGTTACCCCGCCCAGCCCCTGCCTCGATTTCGTTATGATTTATCTCTTCTGGTGGTTATAATAGAAGTATGTTATACTTCTATTTCTTGATTTGTGAATGTTAGATAATGTTTTTAATTAGAAAATGAGGATTTAGCTCATTTATACTATGCTCGCCTACCTTCATCTCTATTCCCCCTCCTTTCCCTCAATATTTGATGATTATTTTTGCATTAGGATGTTAAATAAGCTGCCCTCCATCATCAGAAGCGGAAGAAGAGAGATGGAGAGAACCAGGTCTTTGCTGATTTCACTGAGCCGCTGAATCAATCAACCCTAGAGTCCACCCCCACTGGCCTCCTGGAGTCCTGTTACGTGAGACGATGCATCTCCTTATTGTTTCAGCTGATTTGAGTCAAGGTTTCTGTTTTCTGTTGTGTACAATTGAAGTCAAACCAACTGACGTAATTCTGGAATCAGTATGAAAGGGCGTTGTGATTAGCTACGTTTGTCCAAGGTGGGGGTCTCAACATTTGCCAGCCTGTGCTCTGTCCTCCCTGGCATCTTGTACAGGCGTTGCCCACTGGTTGGTTTTGCTTTCGTTACTACCCAGAACAGTGGTCATTGCACAAAATGAGCACCTCTGCTTGCAGGTCTCGCTCTGCACTTTAGCTTTCCGAGCTGCCCACCCCATCCTATGCCTCGCTTTTTCTGTTCTTTTTGGCTCCCCTGGGTACTAAACTTTTGCTCATTCCATTCTTAAGACGTTTTCTCTTCCCCGATGTTGGGATTTAAAAGTCCACCCAGAGATGGAACGGGAACACAGCACACGGTAGCCCATATGAAGCGTCAGATGAGTGGTGCTGACAGTGTCATCCGTGAGGCTGATCTGGCTGTGCACGTGTGACCCCATCCACTGCCAGGACCAAGCTGGCTGATCTGAAGGGCTCAGCGGGCGTCCCCTTCGTCGGGTCCTCGTTGAGCATGGGCACCCTCCAGAAGCTGTTTGCTTGGTCAGAGATGATGCCCTTCCCAGAGAGGAGGAGCCGTTCTTTGGTCACAGTATGCAGACGCTGTATACTGGTGACGTGAGGAAACACAGCTTTTAGCTCCTCTAAGGACATTGTTCTATGAGCGTTTCATACTTTCTGGAATCCTCAATGCAATTTCTAGGTCTATAGAGAAGAATGATAAGACGGTGAATGGGAACAATGGGGCTGCCGTTTCCCAGCTCTTTTATATAAATTAATTTCTGTTTTTGACTTGGAAACAAGTTGTAGAAACTCAAACCCCATGTAGCTTGTGAATTAATCTGAGAATAAAAATGGACAGTGCACACCGGTGAGGCTTGCGGAAGAGTTCACGGCATCCTCAGCATTAGACTCTCACTCTTTTTTTCTGTTTGCTAATTGATTAAAAAATATGTATGTATTGCAAAGCTCATTTATTGATCGAGAGGAGAGTGAAAAGGATAGCTTCTCTAATTAAAACCGATCGGAGCTGTGAAAGTTTAATTAATTAGATGCATGTCACTTCATTTCCATGTTATGTTGTGCACAGTGCTCTGTTTTCATAATTACCGTGTTGTGTCTGGGTGGCGGGTGTCTCTCTAATTAACAGTCCAAGGGAAAAGTGATGTATGGGCCTGTCGAGCGGCAGAGTGGGTAGAAAGAGAAGACCCAGCCAGAACCCACGGGCTCTCTTCCCTGTGGCCTGGTTCTTGCCACTTCCACCACCCTTTGTTCAGAAAATGAGGTTTTGGAGCATCTTCCCAGAGACTGCTGCTTATTTGACTGTTCCCCAGGCTTCTCCATCAGTGGACAGGGAGGCTGGATGACACTTCCAGCGATTGGAAGGTGAACATTCCCACCAGGTGGATGACAGTCACACCAACAGCTTCCTCTTCAGAACCCCCAGCATCCACTGCTTTTTCTCCTCGCCGGGCGGCCAGCGCTGGCCCACTTGGCCAGGACACGCCGTTCCTGAGTGTCCACTCTGCGCAATACATGGTGATGGGCAGGGTGGCTTTGAGTCCGGGCCCCGGCTTCCTACTTAGACACGTGATCTTGGGGAAATTACCTGGGTTCTCTGTGCCTCAGTTTCCTCATTTATAAAATGGGATCACCAAGACCCTCCTTGTAAAGGTGTTGTGCGCATTACATAAAGTAATATAAATGGTGTACTTAGTGCACAGTTCTATCACTTTACATTTATTGAATAACCCTCTCCCTTCTGTATATAGTTTTTTTAAAAAAATCGTCATTTGAATGATCCTGATGTAGATTCTAACTCCTAACTGGCCTCACTCCTGTGACATCCTCCTTAAGTCCATACTCTATTTTGGGGATAGAATTCTTTTTTCTAAAATGGAAGGTGATTATGTGAATGCTTTACGAAGACCCTTAAAGGCACCCTCTTGCCCAGACGATGCCTCGCCTCCGCGGCACAGGAATTCTGCCCTGTGCAAGTGGCCCTGCCCTCCTGGCCAGCCTCACGTCCCACCTTCCCCAGGCGGCCAGATCTCCCTCACACCTGAGCACAACGTGCTCTTTTCCCTTCTGTTGTTTTTCTCCAAAAAGCAAAAGTCCTACTAGTTTTTTCACTTCCAGCTCAACCATCTGGTGAAATTATCTGTCCTCCCTCAGCACTGTTTCCTTGCTGGGAGTCTCTTCCCAGCTAGACAGGAAGTTCCTACAGTGAGGGACAGGAAGTTCCCATAGGTAGGGCAGACGTCCCTCGTCTTTGTGCCATAGTGCCTCGCAAGAGTGTGGGACGAAGCAGGCTTTTAGGTGGTGACTACTGAATGGTGGATACAAAGAGGAAACGTTTTCTTCATGTGGAATTACTATTAAGCATCTGTGACACACAAGATCGTTGGCTCTATCCGGGCAGGGGACATTTCCATCTTATTTTATATTGCTGTGGCCCTGTTGCCTGGCAGATATTCAGTAAAGAAGTAAAATTGGCACATCACGTGCTCTACATGCTTCATAGGTTTGTTGTGAGGGCAAGATGATGATGAATATAAAGGTTCTTAAAGTTTAAAAAGGATGGAAAACTACAGCAAGATTATTTATAATAGAGCAATAATTGCTAGTGACATTGTTAACATACATCCTATTATTTTTGGAAGGTGTGCTTTTTTCCTTTCAGGAGTAGATTTCCTGAGTATCAGTGACCTCTGGGTCCTTCTGCTTGTTGTTGTTGCCACGGGGGTGGCGTCACCGCATAGACTCAGGCTGCTCTTGCAACCCTTGGAGAGGAATCTCGCCTTTGCTCAGCGATACTGCAACTGACCCGCAACTGAGCCCCAGCCTGTCCCTTTAAAAAATCCTATAACTCTCTGGATTTCCTAATATGCTATTCTCCTACCTCAGTGACATGCACAATAAATAATGCATTCTGGTGATTTAAGAAAATCATTTTATTTCCAAGCACTTGTCTAGATTCTAATCAATATTTATACTTATTGAAGAAGTTTTCTTTTTCATTAGGAAAGGTTTTCTTTTTTTATCCTTCTTATGCATGTTTGACCTTGTTTCAAATAACAAGCCTTTTCCCTAGTGTAAAACCCGAAAAACAAAACACAGCCATGAAGATTGTCAACCACACCCCTTCTCACTAATTAGCGACTGTCAGGGGAAGTAAGCCCTGATCGCACGTTGCATTTGGGCTAGCTCTTCACACTCGACTGTAGCTCGGAAAACTGGACTGTGGACTAGTCTGCCATCTCCAGCCCAATGCCAGTGCAGTCCTGTCGGCAACATTTACAGGACGGGCAACTGGAGTTTAGAAAGACCCAAGGTGATTAAAAATTGCTTTGGATTGAAATAACTAACTTATTTCAAAGACCTCTTCTTCACACCAAAATTTGATATTAATTAAAAAAAAATCCAGACCCTGCACTATTTTCCTGGGTACATCTTGAATCGGACAGGAAAGCACCGAAGGCTGGTCTTGAGGAGTCCAGCTGTGGTGTGAGGTGTGGGGTGAAGGGTCCAGGTTCAGGGCCGACTCTGCCATTGGCCAGCTCTGTGACAGGGAAGTCACTCAGTTTTTTGGGCTTTGGTTTCCTTGTCAGTTAATGAAGATGCTGGCTCTGAAACACTGAGGGAGTTAGCAGGCAGCTAGATCACAAGAACAACGATTGTGTTCCTGCCTGGTGCCAGCGCTGTCCTGGGTGCTAGGGCCACAGCAATGAAGGAGAGTCCCCAGCCAAGGTACCAGTGCAAGACACAGGTGTGCTCGGCCCTCACTCCCACAGCGCAGCCTCTGTGTCAGGGTGACGGCTTGGAGCCTAAGTCACCTGTCTTGTGTGTTGAACCCGGGTCACCAGGTCAGCCTTCGCCTCCACACAGCATGACTTTCCCTTTCCTGCAAACTGACGTCACTGCAGTGCAGACTGTGGCAGAACTTCCTCGATGAGGAAGCCAGCACCGCTTAGCTCTCCATCCTCCCCAAGACACCTCGACCTGCTCTTCTGCCTGGGACAGCGTTGGGCCCCCACAGCCCATACGGAGAGGACACTGAAGCCAGTGCCCTGAAGGCCCCTCAAGACAACAGGTCCCTCCGCCCTCAAGTTACAGAACTAAAGTAACATGCTGTGCCCGCTCGGAAAAGCAGCTTTTCTCACTAAAAACCAGTTCTGCTTTGCCTTGTCAGGTAAAAAGAGCAGCAGTTAGGAAGTCTTCAAGGCACACCGGAAGAGCCAGGGGAGGGGGGTGTGGGAGGCCACGTGCAAGCGCCGCCACCCTGAGACAGTGGTTTTCTGGTTATCGAGTACCAGAGTCACCTGCAGGACTTGCTCAAACATAAAGCAATTGTTTCTGATGCGATTGGTCTGGGCATGGCCCGAGATTTTGCTTTTCTAGCGAGTTTCCAGGTGATGCTGATTCTGCTCTGTGAACCACTGTGCTAAGAGAGTGGCTTAAAGGGCGTATGATCTCAATGAGGGTCATGTTGGATCAACTGACATCTTCCTTGGAATATTGATAAGCCATGACAAAAAGCATGGATGTATTAAATACAGCAGAAAACTCTATAGCAGCAAGATTTGAGAACAGTGTTTCTCAAGTGTGATTCAAAATTACCTTCATCAGAATCTCCTAGGGCCAGCAGCAGTGACATCATCTGGCTCTTGGTCAGAAATTCAGAATCTCAGGCCCCACCCCACACCTACCGAACCAGAACCTACTTTTTAACAAGATTCCTGGGCGATTTGTAGGTTACAGGTTAAGAAGCATTGCTCCAGGGGGTTCTCAGATGTGTTTTTGGAGTGGGTGTCATTAGGGATGGGGTTGGGGAGCTGGGATATGCCATTATTATAATCCAGAATCACTGCACACTCGCTCAGCCTAGCTGTTGGCATGGACGTGACCACGCGTGGACCAGGGGCAAGGGTTCAAGCCTTCATGGAACATGCATTCCTGGAAACGAAGCCTACAGGAAGGTAGGGTGTTTTCAGTGTGTACAACATTTGTCAAATGTTGACATCATCCTTTGAAGATCAATATACAATTATACTTCTTTAGCTTCTGCATGGCAGATAAAGCTTGTAAGTTCTGGGAATAATAGATCACGGCTAAAGGAAAGGAACAAGAAGAAGCAGCAGCACTCAGATCTTGTGAAATGTATAACCCAACCAAAATCTCCCAGCATCATATTTCTTAGGGTGTGGGGGTGAATGAAATAAGAAAATATGGCAGAGTTTTATTTCCTGCCAAGCATCACTAACAGTATCTCTTCCAAAAAGCTAGAACATTTTTAAATGGCTTTATTGAGAGGTAATTCACATACCATACCATTCATCCATTTAAAGTGTACAATTCAGTGGTATTTAGTGTAATCGCAAAGCTGTGCAGCCGTCACCACAAGCTAAGTCTGGAACATTTTCATCACCCCCAAAAGAAACCCCATAGCCACTAGCAAACTCTTCCCATCGCTCTCTTCCTCCCACCAGCTCTGAGCAATCACTAATCTACTCTCTGTCTTTATAGACTTGCTTGTTCTGGATAGTTCATATAAATGGAAACATGCAACGTGACCTTCTGTGACTGACTTCTTTCACTTAGCATAATATTTTCAAGATTCATTCGTGTTGTAGCATGTATCATTACTTCATTCCTTTTTATTGCCAAATAATATTCCATTGTATGAATATACAGATATACTATACATATGTGTGTGTATACATATATACACACACAAAAATAGTGTATCTATATAGTGTAACTCTTACATTTAGATGTAAGAGTTATTTTGAGTTAGTTTTTTTATGTGATGTGAGGAAGGGGTCTAACTTCATTCTTTTACATGTGGATGTCCTGTTGAAGGCTATTCTTTACCCATTGAATTGGTTTGGCACCTAGAAAAATTATTTTGTTGTTTTAAAAATTTTTTATTTTTCATTATTATGGATAAATAATAATTGTACATATTTATGGGGTACATGTGATATTTTGATGTAAACATACAATGTGTAATAATCAAATCAGGGTAATTGGGATATCCATCACCTCAAGCATTTATCATTTCTTTGTGTTAGGAACAGCCCAATTCCACCCTTTCAGTTATCTTGAAATAGACAACAAATTATTGTTAACTATAGTTGCCCTATTGTGATACTGTACACTAGATCTTATTCCTTCTGTCTGTGTTTTTGTACCGATTAACCATCCCCTCTTTATTTGCCCCTCCCCAGTACGCCCCCCAGCTTCCGGCAACCGTCATTCTACTTGTTATCTCCATGAGTTCAGTTATTTTTTAGTGCCCACGTATGAGTGAAAACATGTAATATTTTCCTTTCTATGCCTAGCTTTATTTCACTTAACATAATGTCTACTAGTTCCATCTGCGTTGTTGCAAATAACAGGATTTCATTCTTTTTTATGGCTGAATAAGATTCCATTGTGTATATTCATTTTCTTTATCCATTCATCCATCCTAAAGTCTCCTGTGACTCCTTGGCTCTGATCAGGTCATATGTTCACCCTGGACCAGTCTCTGTAACTGTAGTGGAGATTTGATGCACTGATTGGCTTGGGCCTGGTTCTTAAGCTCAATTGCTGAGCCGGGAGTGGGTAGGGCTCCCTGTGGACCACAGAAAAAGAAAATGGGGAAGGGGCTGTGTGGAATAATACAAAATAAACACTGGCTCTTTGTCTCTAGTTCCTGGAACAGAGCTCCTAAGACTCCTGGAATGGATTGTCTTTTGTATGCTAATGAGACCACCCACGGCTGAGGACACTAGATAACTTCAGGAAGGGGGCTGGTCACCAGAAGGACCAAGCTTGGCTGGAGAGTTGGAACTTGCAGCCCTACCCAGGGCCATCACAGAGGGGAGGAGGCCCGGAGACTGCGTTCAGTCACCAATGGCCAGTGACTTCATCAGTTGTGCCTAGTGCCTACATAACTTAACTGCCGTATAAACCCCTAAATAACAGGGTTTGAGGAGCTGTTGGGTTAGTAAACAACCCAAGTGCTGCCCCATGCCCCACTCCCTGTACCTTGCCCTATGTATCCTGAGTTGTAGACCTTACAATAAATTGGTAATAGTAAGTAAAGAGCTTTCCTGAGTTCTGTGAGTTGTTCTAGGGAATTGTTGAACCTGAGGAGCGGGTTGTGGGAATCCCCAAATTTACAGCTGGTCCATCAGAAGTGCAGGTGGCAACCTTGGACTCATGGCTGGCATCTAAAGGGGGGAATTCTTGTGGGACTGAGCCCTTAACCTGTGTGGGGTCTGTGCTAACTCCGGTAGTGTCAGAATTGAAATGAATTGTTGGACACCCAGCTGGTGTCAGAGAATCAGAGAATTGGTATTGGGAAAGATAGCGTGTATTTGGTGTCAGGAGGAAAAAACACTTGAAGTGGATTCCTAGACAGTGGGTATCAGAAACAGCATCAACGGAGGTGGTGATCAAAAAGCACATGCTCACTACCTTTCCGCAGCTTGGCTGGATTTCAGATCTGCATCTCCTGACATACCGATTAATCTGGTGGGCTCACACTCTGATAGGACACAACCTTCCTTCCAGCCTTAGATACCACAGCTCATTTGGGAAGTGGTTCAGGCTTTGATATAGAGAGTAAAAGTTAAATTCTACAGCCAGCTGGGAGAGTTTTATGGGTGCTTTTCTTGAAGTCACTTTGGTACTATGTATTGCCTTGAAAGTGTTCATACTCTTTGATCTTATAATCTTAAATTTTGAGAATTTATCCAAGGGGAATGATCTGATATATGGGTCAAGCTTTGGATAAAATGTTAACTATTGCAGCATTACTTATATTAGGAAAAAATTGACCTTGAAAATGTCTATTATAGGATTGGTGAAATAAATTTCAGCATATCAGCATGTGCTTAAGATAGAATATTATGTAACCAGCAAAAATTATGAAGAATCTAAATCCATGGGCAAAAATGATATGAAATTGATAATCATATCAATAATGTGTACATTTAATATATAGTGTCATCCAAATTGTATCTCCTAGGCTTTCATAAAAGGACTGGAAACACATACACCAATACAATAATAGTGTTATCCAAGGTGGCAGGATAATTGGTGTTTGAAATTCTTTCTCTTATATTTTACTCTGTATTTTCTGGTTTTTCCATAAGGATGTCGCCATTGTGTCTAATCTACAGGGTAAGATCCAGAAGGGTAAGAAATAAAGTTCTCCTTTTATAATCAGGAAAAAAGTTAATTAAAAAACCCCTCAGCAGTGCATCCCACATCAGTCGAATTAGACTCTTATCTTTAGAGCTTCACAGAGAGGCAAGGGAATGAGAGTTTATGGGCCGCATTGATTTTGCACTATTTTTCTTTCTTGCTTGTAACCTAACCCATTCAGGGTTGCACTTGAGGTGAATCCTCTTAGGATGAGTGAGTAGGAGGTGCAGTCAAAGGCTGGGCGACTGAGAGAGGGCCCGCCTGCTCGTCAGCAGCGCGCTTAGGGAGGAGGCGCTAGAACGGGCAGTCCCCCAGGAGAGACGTGGTGGGAGTGAAGGCCCACGCTTGTCTCCCACGTCTGGGGAGTGTTGTAAGCTGTTACCAGTTGGGCAATTGAACTTAAATCACTGTGGAGGACAAGGGGTCCTGAGAGATATTTCCGGGATCATTACACGCAGCCTCTAGCATCTTTGGAAGGCCAGAATCCTCAAATATCAGTCCTAGCAAAAGAGTGACCTGGAGGAAACAGGTCTCCTCCTTTCCGGGCCCTCTCTCGAGGAATGCCGAGGACGTCTCCTCTTTGAGACCCCACCAGCTCCCTCTGTCCTGCTACTGTTCTGACTTTATTTGGGTCCGACAACTTCAGTAGCATCCCTGGACCCTGTCCTCTGTACCTCCTCAAATTCACATGTCCAGGGTCCCTCTCCTTCCCTAGCTCCCGTCTCTGCCAATCTAGCAAACCTAATGGTGGTTCCAGAAAAATGGGCACGTACAGTGTGCTCCCTTCCCAGATAACGCTTGCAAATGCATTGAAGTCGTGGCCCAAGGGACAATGACAGGCAAGAGGGATCTCCCAGTGCCCTAGAGCCCTTCCGGGTTCTGCACAGGTGGCCCTGATGGCTCATGTGTTGTGTAGCCTCTCATAAGCGGGGAGTGCCCACTCCCAGGGAAATCATTCTCATCATGGGATTGCTGGCTCTTCCCTTGGACGATCCATCTCTTGTCACTTCTGGGGGACTATTTATTTGTTTATCTTTTTTTCCCTCTTTAACTTTTTAGAATAGGTAATACTTTTGAATGGTTCAACATCAAGAATCCCAAAAGCATGGAGAACAAAATGTCTCTGGCCCATCTCTGTTCTCCATTTGCTGAGTTCACTCCCTCCCCTGCCAAGAGGACAAGGGCAGAGCCAGCACTCCCAGATGGCCACCCAATGGTCCCAACTCCATCTATTGGGAAGTCCGTTTTTCTCCACTGATTTGAGAGGATGTCGTAATGTCCCACACGTATTTGGATCCATTTCTGGGCTTTGCATTCTCTTCCACGGTCTGGCTGCCTATTTATGTGCTGACATTGCAGAACGGAGGGCAGGCGGCGGCTCTTTAAGCTTAGAGAAAGGTGTGTAGCTTTTCTCTTTCTCACCCTGTTCTAGACTTTGGTTTCCTTCTTCTTTTAGACTTAATGCTGATACTAATAACAATATTCTTCACAGTGAAATATGGGGAAGATACTATTATTATTCTTATTTTATGGAAGGAAAACGAGGAACAGAAGGGTTTATGTGATTTGCTAAAGGCCACAGAGCTGGTAGGTAGAAGAGCAAGGGCTACATGCCCAGGGAGTTGGACACCGAGACAGATCTCTAAGTACCACGCTTATTCTTTTTCAGAATGTTGTTATTATAATTAGCATTAATAGCTACTGCTGATTGAGAGCTCTGCTGGGCATTGTGTTGAGTGCTTTGAGTGCTTTATATATCTCCGTAATAACCCTACAAAGTAGAGATGGTCATCAGATTAGTTAGTGTTGAGAAACTGAGGCTCAGAGGGGCTATCTAAATTGCTCTATGTCACCTGGCTAATATGTGCGGCTGTTTACAATGATGCTTTGCAGACTGTGCATTTCCGTGATTCAGTGTTCTTCCTTATTCCTTCGACATCGCTTCCTTTGTCAGCCATCGTGTTCAAGCGTTTCCCAAAGGCACAGAGGCACAGATGGGCGGGCACAGAGTTCCTCCTGGTGCTCTTTTCTGAACTCCTGAGGCAGTCCCTCTCTTCTGAAAATTTTTTTTTTCTGCTTTTTTAGGCTATGAAATTCTCACATGTAAACTCTCAGTGCAGTCTTTGTCTTCTAAGGGAATTAACATATGTGCTGATGTGGAGGCAGCTGAGGGGGAGGTTCACATTAGGGAAAAAGAAAAAACAGAGTGGGTCAGCTAATGGAGCATTCTGAAACTCAAACAGGGAAGCTCAGATTTTATGGGGCAGGCACTGGGGAGCCACAGAAGATTCTTGAGCTGAGCAATAAGACACCAAATTGGTGTTTATGGAAAAGTAGTCATAGCTCCTGTGCTTTCTGCAAAATCCCTGCAAAGAAAGGGAAGCAGTAACTACTAGACAGTGAACCTTTGTTTGTAAAGGCTTTGATTTTTGGGGGGCACTTAACCTCGTCTATCTGCTTTGAACACTATCTCATCGGAAGGTCCATTACTTTTCCCTGAACATTAGGAGTCTCCGTGTCCTGAGAGTGTAGGAGGGTACGGAAAGACTTTCTCCTTTAGATCAACCTCTCTGTTCCAAAGACTGGGAAGAACCACAGGCAGAGCCCTCACAAGGCGACAAGGTCCTTCATGATCGGACTCCTGCCTCATCTCTCCAGCCTCCACCTTTCACCTGACCATACTCTGTTATCGATTCTCCGTCCAAACCGAGCATTTTAGTTCCCACATGCCCATGCTTCGTTTTGCCCCTGGGCAGTTTCCTGGAACATATTTCCTCTGTTTATCTAACTCCTCCTCTCCCTTGAGTCTTGGCCGAGATTCTGCCTCCTTAAGGAAGCCCCCTTGGCCTGCTAAGGCAGGCGGGGCTCCTTCTGGGCTTCCTGCTGCATCCTGTGATCTCTGTGTCACTGCTGCTGGCTCTGTGACGGTCTGCTAACTCGCTCGCTTCCCTTTACTCTGATCTCCTAATGGGAAAGGCTGGTGTCTCCATTGTCCCTGGGCCCGGCACACAGCAGCTGTCCAGAAAATGCTGGCACATGAATAATGAAGGAACATTGCCACGGGACAGCTGTCTCCATCTGTTGCACCAATTGACTAGCTGGTGGCTGTTGGCTTCTTCAGTTCCCTCTTTGTCTTACCAACGAGAAAACCTTTGCTCCCAGGCCAGAGGCAGGGGAACCCTTTCTTTCCCAGGAAGACCTCAGACTCCCAGTCGCTGGCTCTCTCAAACGTCCCCCTTCACCCTGGCACCACCGGCAGTGCCCTTCACAGGCTCCTGTCCTCAGCCAGGCAATGAGAAGGCAATGCTTTCACTCGCCGTGGGACTCCAGGCTGCACCTCCCCATGCTCTTCCCAGAGCCTCCCCCTTCCGAGGTGTCTGCTCCTCCACCTTCCTGCAGCCTCCCCCGCCCCCCTCCGCTAGACTGTACTTAAGACTGTACTCCCTTTCTCCGCTAATTACTCCTTTCCTTTGCTTTCCATGGTCACTCAGCATTCGGTTTTCCTCCCCTTCTATTTTCTCCCCAAGCTGGTACTTGTCCACCCACTTCTTAAACACAGATCTTCCCAAGTTTGTGTTTTTAACCTGCAGCTTCTTTCACTCTGAGCACAACCCCTCTCCAGGGAGTGCCCCACGAAGGCCCCAAAGTGGATATTGTCTTGGGGTGGCTAAAGACTCTTAGAAAATGCTCCCGGCTTATCTGGGTGTCTGAAGACAGGAAGTGTTCTCAGGCATCAGCTCAGCCTGTGCCCCTGAAGAGCAGGACCTCCTCATTTTTGGGGGTGATGGGTGAGGCCTCAGGTGAGTATCTAAAGGAAGTGGGGTTCACTGATGTGCCCCAGAGTCCTGCTCTGAGCCCATCCACCACTTACACTCTTTCCTGGACTTCCATGTCGACAGCCAACTGCAGGACACCACTGCCCACTGAGGACAAGGGCCCAGGGAGCGGGGTGCGTCGTCCAAGGTGCCGGCCATTCAGGGTGTCCTAGTGGTCATGGTTCTAGTTGTCTTCATAGGTACTGGATAATTATTTTTGCAGCTTCTGTATCTTTTAGTGGCATTCAAACCAACTGTATGCAGGCTGACTGTTCTGACAGTTGAGGTATGTTTTGTAAATGAACATGTCATCATTATGTTGAAATACTTGGCATGAAAGATTTGATTGAATTTGAAATCTGTTTACATTATCACAAAAATGTCAATATTACTCATTTGTCAATGAAAGAAAAGAGTTATTAGATTATTCCAATGTAATTTCAATTTAGACTTTTGAAGGTTTACAAAAACGATTTAAAAATTTGTACTAACCTCTTGGTGCGAACAAAGGTTCTTGCTCATGAAGCCCATTAAGAGTTTGAAGGATTGTCACTAAAAAGCATTGTTCACAAATTCATGTAATCATTTGCAACCTGTGTCCCCCAAGAGCATGAGTGCCTTATCCCTTGCAGACAGATTGCAAAAAGTATGTTCATGGGCACAAATTCAAGTTTTTCTACTTAAATATCTGAAAGCGTTTTATTTGCATAGTTCATATAAATTCAAAAACTTAATGCCTTTCTGAGACTTTTGTATTTTATTTTTTTATCATCATGATATAAATAAAGCATAATGATTTTTTTTCTCACTAAACTCTAAATTTCCTTCCGTTTATGCCAGGGCAAGATACAAATGCCATCATTTTTCTCGAAATGAAAATGTTGGGAAGTTTTAAAAACATCTTTACTGAGGTGTCATTTACACACTATACGGTTCGTCTGTTTTAAGCGCTCAATTCAGTGATTTTTGGTACATTTATCGAGTTATGCAACCATCACCATGCAGTGTTAGAACATCTTCCTCATCCCAACAAAAGGAGAAGCACGTTTTGAAGGAAGGTGAGCAGGGAGGAGAGCGCATTCTGGGGAGGGCAGCCCGAGGGCAGGTGCGAAGATGCTGAAATCTCAGGAGAAACGCCCCAGCGCAGGAAGAACAGGGAAGAGGCTATTCTCAGGGAAGGCGTTTGTGGCTTAGGTCAAACGTCACCTCCTCTAGGGAGGCTTTTCTGGCTCAGACAGCTCCCCTGTGCTCCCAGGTCCATCCCTTCTGCTGTGATGATTACAGGATCTGCTGTCCCCACCAGACTTAGAGCTCCCTCTTCTGTGTCCCCAGAGCTCAGCTCCATCTCTGGCAGACAGCTGGGCCTCAGCAATGTGTGTCCAATGCAGAGACGATTTCCAGCCCTCTGCCCTCCCCTCTAAGATTCCCACAGCTGGCCAGAGGCAGACATGGAGATTCCCAAGCAGGTCACAGTGAGGGGAGCAGAACCAGACCCTCTCCAGGGCGTGTGGGATGACAGCACGTGTGCAGGGCTGGGCGTGGGAGCCCCGGCTTCTTGTCGGCTCAGCTCCTGCCCATTGGAGCCCACGTGCCCTCATCGCGCCTCCCAGCTGTTCTGCCGCCTCCAAAGTGAGACTGCAGGATCATACACGACTTCAGTTGCCTTCCTGCCATAAAACTTCACGACGCCATGGAGCATCTTTCCTCTAGTGTCCAGAAGAGCTGCCTGCATTTGAAAGGGCAATCTCCAGGGAGCAAGGGAGGCAACTGTAGGGATGGTAGCCCCTGCTCTGTGTGGGGACTTGGCGTCATAGCATTCGCCGGGCCTGCTGCAGCCACCCAGATACCCGGAAAGGCAGCAAGCAGACAAATCGCCTTCGCAACCTCAGGAAGTGGGTATATTGGCATGATGGCTTCTTTGGGCACAAGAAAAATAAAGGATGTTTACAGCAAGTACATCAAGCTGTTCTTGAGTGCACTTAACAGCTGCCCAGACTTGCAGCCCCCTTTTCAAAAGCAGAGTTACTTCGCTAATAATAGAGCTCCATTATTCTTTGTCTACGTTCTCGACTCTGCTCCGTATTTTCCCTTGGTGTTCTGCTCACTAACCGTTTATCCTTGCGTAGGAACCTACACTTACAGGCAACACGAAATACAAGGCAAAGCTTTCTGGTGGTGGCTCGAGCTAGCAAAGTGATCGTGGCGGTGACAGACAGTCATCTCTGGCAATTTCATTCCCAGGTGCCTCAAGTAGGTTTTGGGATTGGGAGTGGGAGCTGCTTCTTGGAGGGATTTGAGGGCTCCCGGTTTCTACTCAGGTTCCAGAGCCCACCCCTGGTGCGCGATTCCTTCTCTCCCATTCCCTGGGCATTTCAGGACCAGTCTGGGCACCCTGGAACAGATCAGACCTGACTACGGTTTTCCTGTCTAATCACGTTGTTAATTAACATAACAAATCTCCACAGCTGGTGGCTGCGGTTTGCATCTCATCCCCCTCACCCTCCCCTCTGTGTACTAATTAGTGCAAAATCGGGAGCAAATCTTCGAGCATTGATTCGCCTTTGTAGTAATGATTATTTTCGGAACAACGCAACCCGCTCTAAGCAGACAAACTCTCCCCATACCCTAAATTTGAACCACATGATTTCTTCCTTATAGATTTTTGGTTTTGCTAGTTCTAGACAAGAAGGATTATGAGCAGAGAAGGGGAGAGAACACTTGGAGAGGATGTGACTCATTTAAAGGTGTTGTTGGTTCATCTTCTTTTCAGAAAGTCGACCCCTTGAGGGTGGAAACCTAGTCTAGCCAAGTGTCAAGTGAATGTCTCCAAAGGGCCTCTCCTAACACCTTGCCCTTTATGAAGCGGTTCATGCCGGAGACAGCTCCAGCCTCGCTGCCGCATCTCCATGCCCTGGGCTGGTACTGGGTCTGCCACACCGCAGGCACCGATGAGAGTCTGTGCCCTTGGAATCGTGCCCAGCAGCACCCTGAAGAGGGATCTGAGCACCGAAGGGTGGAGGGATCAGTGGTCCAGGGGTCCAGGGGCAGAGGCAGACTTTGAACGTGGCTTTCTGTGTCCTCATCCTGGCTCTTGCCCACAGAGCTAGCTGCCTCTGTGGCCAGTTAGTCCCCTAGTAACACGATATGGTCACATGGCAACAGGATAGGAGTATTTGGCCTTCTGCTCACCAGGCAGTATTTTAAAGTATAGATCATGCATGGTGAGTTTGAGGACTCTATATTTATTGTGTCTTTTTTCCTCTCTAGTCCTTCCTTCCATCTTTGGAGGACAATCTCCTTTGTTTCTCCCTCACTCTCACTCCCTCATTCCCTCTCCCAAACACAAATACTCATAACTTTCATCATTTCACTTTTTCCACATCTTTTCTCACACTGTTCTCTCCAGCTTGAGGGATCGTGAGGGTCAGGGCTCCATGTGGAAGTGTGCGGTAATCAATTAGCAATGTCTGCCATGGGGCAGGGGTGTGGGCCTGCTCTATGTCTACCATCCCCATCTTTAAAA
Source organism: Avahi laniger (assembly GCA_963575035.1). Classification (NCBI taxonomy): domain Eukaryota; kingdom Metazoa; phylum Chordata; class Mammalia; order Primates; family Indriidae; genus Avahi; species Avahi laniger. The sequence continues at coordinate 29,603 of CAUYSK010128780.1, forward strand.
CAATTATTTCATTGTGGTGAGGGACACATAACATTAGATTTACCATCTTAACCGTGTCTAAATGCACACTTCAGTAGTGCTAAGTATATTCACATTGCTGTACACCCAATCTCTAGAACTCTTTTCATCTTGCAAAACTGAGACTCCACCCATTAAACGACAGCTCTCCATTTCCTCCTGCCATCAGCCCCTGGTAATCACGGTTCTACTTTCTGTCTATGAGTTTGAATACTCTAGATACCTCATATAGGTGGAATCATACAGCATTTATCTTTTTGATGACTAGCCTATTTTACTTAGCATAGTGTCCCCAAAGGTCACTCATGCTGTAGCATGTGTCAGAATTGCCTTCCTTTTTATGGATAAAGAATATTCCATTATATGTCTAGACCATATTTTCTTTTTTCATTCACCCATTGATCGATACTTGGGCAGCTTGCACATTTTGACTATTGTGATTACTGCTGCTTCGAGCATGGGTGTACAATATCTGATCCTTTTTTAAGGGAAAAATTTTCAACAATTCAATGATCTAACGCAGTGGTTTTCAACTCTGGATATATTGGAACTATCTGAAGAGCTTTAGAAAAGATTGTTCCCTACATTGCCACCCTAATTAAATCTAAGTGATTGGAGGTAGAGCCCATTGACCTGGTACGCTGTCTTCCAAACTGAGTGAAGCTCAAGCATTATAGCTGTTTTTTAAGAATACAGATGCTCTGGAGACTGTGATTCAGCCAGAAATCCGTACTTCTAAAACAAAACCCTGGGATATTCTCATGATTGGGCATTTTGGAAATTACTATCTAAATCATCAGTTAAGGGCCACCCTAACTTCCACAAAGCCTTTCTTCCTGGATCACAAATGGCCTTCAAACTGTTTTGTAATTACCTTGTCATGTATCTTAGTCTTATATCCCCACCTGGATGGTAAATTCATAAAACTGCAGAATTTCTGAACTCGAAGGGGAGTTCAGAGACCAGGCCATCTGTTTGGCCAAGGCCACACGTTAGTCGATTTCAGAGTTGGGTTTAGAAGCAGTTCAAGATTCCCTCCATTCAACTAAAATTTAAAATTTTGTTTCCTACAGTGCCATGACAGGCCAGCACTTTACTTTTAAGAAAGACTGAGTGTGACTTCCATTGTTCTGGTGAAAGTTTCTATAAATGCTTATATTTATAACTTCTGCTGCTCTGAGAAACCCCCATCATCAGTGATCAGCACAGAATTCATAAAGTGTGAGGGGTCTGAAGAGTCTACTGCGTGGCAAAATTATCTAAGAGGCTGAGAGTTTTCAGTAGTAACTGGGGCGACTAGAATACCAGGTACCCATGTAACTGACTTGACTTTTAGATCAGGATCAGGTACACATCAGCTGTGAGACTCTGGACCAGTAAGTGACTTAATAGAGTCATATCTGCAAAATGGATGTAATTATATGTCCTTCGCTGGGTCGTGAAGTCTAAGAGCTTGCATTAATTGAACACTGACTATACACCAGGTGCTATGCTAAACGGATTGCCTGGATTATTTGACAGGGCTGTGAGGAAACCAAAGCTTGGACATGTGAAATCTCTTGTCCAGGGTGACCTATCTAGCAAGTGGCAACACTCAGATTCAAAGTCAGTCTGTCCTGATTTCTCAGCCCATTCTCTTAATCACCGTGCTATTTTGTGATGATAAAAAGAGACGAGGTAAGCAAAATGCTTAGCATCGTGTCTACTTCAATTGAGAAGCTCAGTGGATTTCAACCATCGTCATCATCATTGCAACAGTAACTAACACTTATCTGTCTCATATTATGTGCCAGGCACTGTTTTAAGCACTTAACATATATTTATTTGCAAAGTAACTCTATGAAGTAGTACTACTATGACAGACTTTATAGATGAAGAAACTGGGGCACTAGAAAGAATAAATAACCCAAGGTTTTACAGCTGGTAAGTGGCAGAGCTGGGATTTGAACTAGGAAATCTGGCTCCAACCAGTATACTCAGCTGCCTTCCACATGGTGAATGGTAAATATTAATAATAATAATAATGATTACTAATAAGGCCCTCAGTTTCTTTTAACACAATATGGACACTATTATTCTACATACTTTCCTTGTAGGCATGCTATTAGGACACAAATAAATATGATAATAGATTCAAGTGTCCTTTTGATGTCTCCACTTTCTGCCCTCTCCGAATTCTTACATCGTTCAACGTAATACTAATTCACAGCATCTGATTTCTTAGTCATTTTGGAAGTGACCTCTGAGGACGGGTTGTTCAAGGGGTCATTACATTTTTTAAGATGGAAGAAACCTTTGGGATTCTCTAAGACAAAGGTCTCTACAGGATGCGCAGTAAAAGTTACCCATCAGAGTTGGGTGAGAAAATGTTAGTATAAAATGAAAGAAGTGAAGGGCCATGGTGACCTGCCTGCTGTTAGGTCCACGGGATGCCTCCTAGACATTATCATGGCGACTCCTTGGCTCTGCTGTCCTGCCGACCCTCCGTTCTTGAAGGATTCACTGCCCTTAACTGAGTGAGGTCACATTCTCATGGCCTTTTTCCTCTGTCTCTCTGTGGCTGCTCCTTTATAGGTTCCTGTTCTTCTGCACTACATTTAAAACATTTGAAAAAGGTTAACATATGGATTGGCATAGCACCTTCACTTGCTGTATGCATCAGAAGGTCACCGAGGCAAGGATGGAGGTTCTAGAACATGGACGATGCCACCTCTCTGCTCTGTTTTCCTTCCCTGCATTTACGCATGTTGTGTGGGTTGAACTGTGTCCCACGGGAAGATCTGTTGAAGTCCTGACCCCCAGCGCCTCAGATCTTATTTGGAAAAAGGGTCATTTGCAGATACAATTAGTTAAAATGAGGTCACAGTGGAGTAGAGTGGGCACTTAATCCAACAGGACTAGTTTCCTTATAAGAAAAGGGGAAGAGACCAAAGACACAGACACAGTGAGAAGACGGCTATGTGCCGGTGAAGGCAGAGATTTGAGAGACGCATCAACAAGTCAAGGATTGCTCAAACCAGGTTGGCTCAACCAACCTTGGCATCAAGGATTGTGGGCAACCAGCAGAGCTAGAAGAGGCAGTGAAAGATGCCCCTACAGGTTTCTGAGGGAATGTGGCCCTGCCGACACCTTGATCTCAGACTTCCAGCCTCCAGAACTGTGAAGCAGTGAATTTCTGTTGTTTTAATCCACCTGGTTTGTGGTACTTCATTATGGCAGCCTTAGGAGACTAATACATGTGCCTACTTGGGTAGCTTTCTGAATTCTATTTCCTTGCTTGAACGAAACCATCCCTCACAAAATGGACACTCTGCAAAGACACCACCTTTTGAAGATAACACATCCTGTGCTAGTGCAAGTCAACTACAGGGACGTGGCAGCTTGGCCCCCCCCCCCCAGCCCTCATCATCATGATGGAAAGTCAAAGATGGTTCCATCAAACCCAGATAAGAAGCCAGCCCCAAACGTCTTGGAACTATCAAGGTATTTGATCTACAGATTGTCATCTAATCCTATTATGATAAATCAATCTTGCCCCAATTCATATTGTGCCTTGAGGTATTAGCTGATGATAGTATCCAGCCATCACAATCAGCAGGATATTTAATATTCTGTTGTTTGTTGATGTTATCCTTATCTTTTATCTCACCCTCTTAAATATTTTATTTTTATGCTTTTTAATAATATACACAATGTTTCTTCATTAAAGCACATATTTATGTCTTAAAATAAATGGATAAATAAGTGCATAGATGCTGGCAATATGTGCTCATTTCAAAAACTGATGGGGCTCAAGATCAAAGTCGGAGATCCCTCATCTGGCCAACACCCACTCCTTTTTATGCATAAGGAAACAAGTTCGGGGTACTTATGTGAATAAGTTATCAAAGTTGGAACCTGAATTTGGTTCTTCTGACTCCAGGTCAGGGTCAAGCCTCTGTATCATTCCCTTTTTCTCAAAGATATAGTGAGATGTACACTTTGTCCTACCTTAGCATCATGGGACTTGCACGACTTTCAGCAGGATGCTCCTATTTTCCAAGCCCTGTGATGAGCAGACGTGTTCCAGCAGCTCAGGTGAATGTGGGCTTGGATTCTCGGCTTCCCACCCACTAGCTTTGTGACCTAGAGCAAGTAACTTAACCTCTCTGATCCTCACTTTTTTCAATTATAAGAGGTGAATAATCATATTTATGCTATAGGGTTGTTTTACAAAGAATACATTATATAATATTATCTAAGTGTATAGTATATGCTCCTTCAAGTATAGTTATAATAGTAATAATCGATGTTACTGCTATGATTATGAAGGTACAGGAGATACAGTTCTGTCTTATTTGAATGAGATTCCTGGAGACTAATGGGCCAGACCCCTGTCCAGATGTGAATGGGTTTGCCTGGCTGGCCACATGGAACAGAAGTGACATGGTGCTGCATGTGCCCAGCCCAGGAGCCCAGTGGTTGCTTCTGTGGGCCCATGCAACACCTCGCCTTTTTTAAAATAAGAGAGTAAGTTTCAAGCTTAAATTTATTGTGTAAATGACAGAATCTAACCAGAATTTAAAACATCATCTTGTTTTCAATTTATTGATTGATGTTTATCTTCTTTTTATGACAAGTAATGCTGATTTTCTATTTGTGTTAATGACATAATGCTTCCTTGAAAATTAACTTTTAACTAAAAAAAAAGGAATCAATTGAAATAAAACACTAAATTAGTAATAATCTAGTCAATATATGAATTTGGAGGAAAGTGTCTGGGACACAAGTGACTAAAGTTTGGGAAGTAGGGTCTAGCCTCATTAGCTTAGTGATCTTCAAACAATTTGCTTGAATACTCCCAAAATATTTTGAAAAACTATAAATTCTTTTGCATATTTTAAGGTTGACACATAAAGTTTTTGATCATAAGTTTAGAAGGTTGCAAAGGATATTATTTCTCTCCCTTCAACTTTTGTAATGCAAATTTCCAGTCTACAGAAAAGTTGAAAGAATAGTACAATGACTACTCATATACCCTTCACCTACAGTCAGCAATTGTTAACATTTTGCATCATTGCTCTATCTTTGTGGGTGTTTTTTTTGTGTGTGTGTGTGACATGAACAATTTGAGTCAGTTGAAGACATTCAGACATTCATTTCTAATACTGTAGCAAGCACCTCCTATGAATGACATTCTCCTATCATAAGACAATAAATCCCATATCACATCTCAGAAAATTAATATAATGCAAAGCATGTAAATTCTGACGTATTCTAAATATTGACATTTAAAAATAAATCTCTTACATTATTCTTTTAAATGTATCCAGTGGACTCTAAACACTAAAAGGCTTTGATATGAATTGCTATCCACGTATAGCACAGAAACAAGCTCTTCTTTAGCATTTGAACATTTTACATCTTTATTTTCTTGAATTTACAAATCCCACTTACTCCATAAAATCTTGTATAATAAGTCTTTATGCTTGAAAGTTTTTTATTGATTATCCTACTGTGTTCTTCTAAAACAAAAAAAATGCATTGGTTAAAATTGAATTCTTTCTCTGTATTTTGTGACCCTAAAACTCTAAGTATTAAAAAATTCATTTTGATTGGATTATTGTTATGATTAGTATTAGTATACAAATACACTAGTATGTTATTGATCAAAACTTTATAATAATGTCTCAATTTTGATATTAGTCATAAAATATAAAAAAAAAGTTTTGGAAAACTATCCCCTAAATGACATGATTGTGGATTTAACGAACAGTTATTGTATTCATGGATAAATATAACTTATTGCTTGAAAGAGACAGCATCAATTCTATTCCTAATTTTTATAGATACAAATGAAAAATCCACATATGAAATATGTTGTAATGGAAGGAAGTTTATTATATTAGTTTTAATTTCTTCGTGGTTATATGCCAACAATCACATAAGGCTGTATCGCAAAAATTATTTTAATAATTTAAATAATGATATGTCACTTGACAAGTCTGGTCCTCCTTCAGTTTTATTAAAAGCAATGAATTGGAAATAATCCAAATTGCAAAAGATTTATTATTCAGTTGTTAGACTTATTCACTCTCTTAATTTTTTGGAATTATGCTGAAAAATATCGATCCTTATCAAAGTATTATTACTTATACTTAGTTTTTCACTTAAAGGCATCATCTTGGGCATGACATATTTGTAAATGATTAAGAAAATAAAAATATTGGTCATTACATCTTTGCCAATACAGTGTTTTTATCAAAGGCAAAAGCTTTATACGTGTTTATGTGAAAACATGGAGGTGGAGCTTTTAAATTTTGGAAAATGTCCACCATGGTCAACACCGCCAGCCGGAGTTACTTGCTTACTGCCAGAACACCTGGGACTTCATTCGCCAGTTGAAGTGGATGTTCCGTACCCACTGTCTCGCTCTGCTTCTGACTCCAACAAAGAGAGAGAGAGAACTAAGAGGGAAGAGCCGTTCCGGGATGAAACAGGCTGGGCCTGCAGCCTTCCTTTGATGCAAGTCTGAGACAGACAAGGAGAGGACATAAAGTCCAAGTTCTGAGGATCTGAATTCAGAACCAACGTGGCCCAAACACTTGGTCTTTAACCCCGCAGCTTGCCTTCCACAGAGCATGTTTAACGTCAAGAAAGACGAGCAGTCTGGCCGAGCGTCCT
>CAUYSK010128781.1:0-12374 GCA_963575035.1 Avahi laniger
TTATTAATTCATGCATTTATTCAAAGACATTTGTTAGACCTTCAATTTGTCATTTTGTGCCCAAGTTTTGGAAACACAGAGAGAAACAAGAATACTCTCCTTCCTGCATTTATGGCCCCCACAATACAGTGGCAGTGGGACAAGGGAACCAAATAACTGAGAAATATTAAGTCTAAATAGTTCAAAGTATTATGTGCAGAGTGCTACGGGGTCTAAGAAAGCTTTACAGAGGCGATAAGATGAGCAGAATAAAGGAAGAATAGGGTTCATTAAGTACAAAGAGAAAGGCTGTCCCAGTAGAGCAAATAGCAGAAGCTTGAAGTTGTGAGAGAGCATGGTGCAAATTGACTGCAATGTCAGCGAGGTCGGGCCCTAAAGGGAGAAACAGGCTGCAGGGTGGAGGCCCCATTGTGAGTGACAGATGGCGAATTGGCTTCTGTCTGACTGAATACCTTCAGTGGTGAACGCAGACCAGTGAGGCAACCTAGCCAGTGTCAGCTTTGGTTCCTAGGAAGGTTTATAGATAAAAAAGTACTTGAGTATAATAGGATTGGTTAAATTGTTTTCATAAAATTTATAGGCAAGGGGATAAAAGCATAAAATACATTTTCTAAGTAAGTATTAAATGCCACAAAAAGTAAAAAGAGAATTAAGAATACGATATTTTGGGCTGGGCGCGGTGGCTCACGCCTGTAATCCTAGCACTCTGGGAGGCCAAGGCAGGAGGATTGCTTGAGCTCAAGAGTTCGAGACCAGCCTGACCAAGAGCGAGACCCCATCTCTACTAAAAATAGAAAGAAGTTATCTGGACAACTAAAAATATGTATATAGAAAAAATTAGCCGGGCATGGTAGCGCACGCCTGTAGTCCCAGCTGCTCGGGAGGCTGAGGCAGGAGGATAGCTTGAGCCCAGGAGTTTGAGGTTGCTGTGAGCTAGGCTGATGCCACGGCACTCTAGCCTAGGCAAGAGAGTGAGACTCTGCCTCAAAAAAAAAAAAAAAGAAAAATATATGATATTTTGGTAGATGATAGGAAGTGTTAGATAGAATATATCAGTGGTACAGTTGCTATAAGAACAAATGACTAACAAGTGATTCCCAATTAAATAAAGCTTTTTTGTTTTTAATTTTCCTAGGAAACCTATAGAAATATGTTTGCTTTATTTATTATACAAGCAGAAGAACTAAAAGTGTTGTTAGTAGAATTCAAATGATACTCTTAATTAAAATGAATTCTATGAGCTTACTGAGTTTATACATTTTTATGTATCATAATGTTAGATTGAACCAATTTTACCTTACAACAAAATTTAAACTGTTGTAAACTTTTGAAAAATTTATTTTTTCTTTTTAGATACCTAACAGATTTTGAACCAATTCAATGCATGGGTCGCGGTGGCTTTGGAGTTGTCTTTGAAGCTAGAAACAAGGTAGATGACTGCAATTATGCTATCAAGAGGATCCGGCTCCCCAATAGGTAATGGATGGTACTTTCAGTAAACTTGGATTTAACACTGTACGACCTAATCTCATGGGTGGAATGTCTCTCTTGCTATACTCTGTAGACTCTGTAAAAAATATGGTTTCTGACCATCCAACTCTTTGGTTCTAAATGCTGCCAGATGACTAGCTGTCTAAAAGTCGTGATCTGTATAGATTGCTTTATGTCTACTTAAAAAATATGCCCTTGTTTTTGATTCTTAACAACCCAAGACTTTGTTTTGTGATAGACTTTAATATTAATAAATCACAGTATTTAAAAATAATCTATATTTATTGTGTTAAATAAGGAAAAGCATTAAAATAAAAAACATTTGAATTATATTTTCTCTACCCAATAATAATCACTATTAGCACTTCAGAGTATTTCCTTTCGATTTTTTTTTTCTGGTCATAAATTTACCTAATTGGGAGCACAGTTACCAATGCTGTACAGTTTTGTCTTGTTATACCTCATTATACCCTCAACATTTTCCATGCTATTAAGAATATTTCATTAAAAATACTAAAATATGTTAAAAGCATTTTATGGCTTGGTAATAGTCCATTTAATACATGTGCCATATTTTGTTTAATCATTTCTTATTATTAATTTGGTTTCTCATTTGTTGTGAATAGAAATAACTTTGCAGTGTTCATCTTTTTTTTTTTTTTTTGAGACAGAGTCTCACTGTGTTGCCCGGGGCGAGTGCCGTGGCGTCAGCTTAGCTCACAGTAACCTCAAACTCCTGGACTCAAGTAGTGTTCATCTTTTATATAAATTTTGACCACATCTATTTCCTTAGGATAGATTCCTAGAAGTGTAATTTCTGGCTCAGAACAGTGTGATGCTTAAGATCATAGGCTTTCAGCAGTACTTTTTTTTCCATTTATGTAGTAGGCTCTTGTTTATTCTCAATTAAATGTGCACTAACTGCTGTGCTGTACTCATATCTGGTAGTTACAATTTTTTTTTTTTTAACTCTACCAAGTCTCAGGAAAGTTATAGTTTACAGGAACACAGCAATTTGATGGTTTGACTACTGTGGAGCTAAGTTTTTTCTTTTGATAAAAAACTTCTGAGTAGTTTAAATATTCATGTGTGCCAGGTACCACAAAGGCTATGAAAATTAAGGTTTCTGCCCTCAAAAAGCCTGTAATTTTTTGGTGCTTTTGTATATATACTCAAATAATTACAATGCAAGAAAGATTGTGGCCGTGCCTTATCTTAGTAAGTAGTATCTCATGAAGAAGCAGCAGATGTAATGGAAAGGAAATCAAGCATTGCGGAGATGGTGACGTTTGCTCTGGGTGCTCAAGAGTAGCCTTTCCCTCAGTAGACAAATGTGCAGGGGAGGGATGGCCGGATGGCAAAGGATCTCAGATGGTATGCAGAATGGTGAATGTTCTGGAATAGGTGAAACAAAGGGTAAGAACAGGGGCATATGGAAGAAAGGATGGAAAAGACAGGTCATAGCACCTTAAATGCCAAGCAAAGAAGTTGAGATTTTATTCTGTAGACAGTTGGGGCTGTGAGTAGAAAAGTAACTGACAAACTGGCGATGACTCTGGGAGCAGTGTGTAGATGGCGGGTACAAGGAAAGGAGAGGAGGCAGAATTGTTCTGTAGGAGACTTTTTGGCAACGTTGAGTCCTAAGGTAAGGAATGAACATAAGGTATTGAAAAGGAGAACTGATAGGATTTCGTGCCTGAATGTGGGGACCTAGATGTTGGAGAATTAAAAAATGTACCAGGATTCTTAGATTAGGAGAGTGGGGAACATTAACAACAACAAAACAGAGGAAAAAAATCAGAGTAGCTGATATTCTTGGGCTGTTCTGCTGTTTAAGTTGATCATGAGGTCCCTAGAAATGTAGGATTAGATCCATTAGAAAAGCTGTCAAAGGTCGGGTTTGTAATATGTGCCCTTTGGGGTGGTCTTTCTCTGTCCTCTTGAGCTGGGATGCTAAACTGTCTTCTCTGAATTTGTTCATACCTGTTTGTCCTCCTATTGAAAACGAATATTATGCAATAATCTTTAAGAGCATGTGGTGATTCCTTTTTAGTCAGTCAAGAAAGCTTTATTTGAATGGGCAATACGTACTTGTAGCACTTATTTTCAGAAGGAAAAAAAATACTAAAATACATGTATTTTTTCAAATACATGTAGCTTACTATGTGGCTTTTTAGAATTATACCTAGGCTAACTCTTGTGTTCCTAATTTTAGATTCAAGGGAGAATTCTATTTTATTATTTTCTGTTTTCACTATTGGATCTGAATATTTCTTCAGATATAAACAACCTTCAATGTCTTCTTGTTTTTTCTTCTCCTTTTTTCAGGCTAATTTTCTTTTTTAATTTTTTTTTTTTGATACATAATAGATATACATCCCCTTTAACAGCACAAGATAAGGGGGAAAAAAAGAGACATAATAGATGTACATATTTTGGGGGTACATGTGATAATTTAATACATCCCTATAATTTGTAAAGATCAAATCAGCATAACTGGGATATCCATCACCTTAAATACTTGTTTTCTCTCTTTCAGGGAATTGGCTCGGGAGAAGGTAATGCGAGAAGTGAAAGCCTTAGCCAAGCTGGAACACCCAGGAATTGTTAGATATTTCAATGCCTGGCTGGAAGCACCACCAGAGAAGTGGCAAGAAAAGATGGATGAAATTTGGCTGAAAGATGAAAGGTAACTTTGTTAGACATAGACTTAAAAATTAATATTTTCTTTTAGGCTAGTTTTTTGCTTATGTGAACACAATATCATTTCCATAAATTTAGAGATTTTTTTTTTTTTTTTTTTGAGACAGAGTCCCACTTTGTTGCCTGGGCTAGAGTGAGTGCCGGGGCATCAGCCTAGGTCACCACAACTTCAAACTCCTGGGCTCAAGCAATCCTTCTGCCTTAGCCTCCTGAGTAGCTGGAACTACAGGCATGCACCACCATGCCCGGCTAATTTTTTCTATATATTTTTAGTTGTCCTGATCATTTCTTTCTATTTTTTAGTAGAGACAGGGTCTCACTCTTGGTCAGGCTGGTCTCGAACTCCTGACCTTGGGCAATCCACCTGCCTCGGCCTCCCAGAGTGCTAGGATTACAGGCGTGAGCCACTGCGCCAGGCCTTAAATTTAGGGATTTTTTTTAAGAAAAAGAGCAGCAGAGTTCTATTCTATGTCATGTTTTAGAAAATTCTCTAGCCACTTGCTAAGTGAAATTCTGATTTAGTTTTTGGAAATATAATTTTTAAATTTTTTAAAAATAGGGCTCTATGAATTGCGATTGAGCCCTTTAGAGTGACTTTTCTCAATATCAGGTATTATCTGCTTCTGTTTGTCTCTGTTCTTTAAAAAAAAAAATTTATTTAGTTCTTTTCTTAGCAGTTAACAATTTACAACTCCCTTTTAAGTAGTTTTAAACTATTTTCAGTTAAAAATACATAAATGTAGGTATCCTGAAAACATTGCCCATATCAACTATGATGTGATATAGGAAGGAAGGCCCTTTAAAAACTACTGAAGGAAAGAGTGAGACCCCATCGCTACTAAAAATAGAAAAAATTAGCCAGGCATGGTGGCATGCAACTGTAGTCCTAGCTACTTGGGAGACTGAGGCAGGAGGATGGCTTGAGCCCAGGAGTTTGAGGTTGCTGTGAGCTAGGCTGACTCCACAGCACTCTAGCCCAGGATACAGGCGAGATTCTGTCTCAAAAACGAACAAACAAACAAAACTACTAAAAGAAAACAAAAAAGAAGCATGTGTGGAGTAAGGAAGTGTAGTAAGCTCCTGCCTACAGGTAACTAAGCAGCATTAGATCCAAGCGAGTTACCTTGTTAACGTGACACTTATTACAGACTCAACCAACAGCAAAAGCATGGAAGGACCAAGTGAAGTGGCCCTGTCTCAAGGCCCTGTGAGCTGCTGTCCTAATTTGGACAGGGGCTTCAGAATCACTGCCAAGGAATCCTGTCCTTGTTTTGCATGAAAGGCTTTGGCTACTCTGGCATGACAATCCCAGGCAATGGTTTCATGTATAAAATTAAACTTTTAAGTTAAGCTTTTTAGAAAGAATAGATAGAATGTGATGCTCTTTACCTCACATAGCATATTTTTATTTAGTCTGTATGTCGTTTTGTTGTTCGTCACTGATAACTGTCTGTTTGTCACTGATAACTAGCTTTATTATAGTTGAAACTTTTTTTTTTTATTTCAGCATATTATGGGGGTACAGATGTTTAGGTTACATATGTTGCCCTTGCCCTCCCCTCCCCCCCTAAGTCCAAGGTTCAAATATGTCCATCCTTTGGGTGGTGCGCATTGCACTCTTTGTGTATGCATTTACCCATACCCTCCCCACTCCTCCCCCTGCCCCCTCCCTAGTTGAAACTTTTTAAACAAAGGGTGCAGTTCAAATACTTTTATCAACATATATTCCCACTCATCCCTTTGTCTTTCTCCCACTTTTAGCACAGACTGGCAACTCAGCTCTCCTAGCCCAATGGATGCACCGTCAGTTAAAATATGCACAATGGATCCTTTCTCTACAAAAGAACATATTGAAATCATAGCTCCTTCACCACAAAGAAGCAGGTCTTTTTCAGTAGGGATCTCCTGCGGCCAGACAAGTTCATCTGAGAGCCATTTCTCTCCGCTGGAATTCTCAGGAATGGACCATGGAGACATCAGTGGGTCAGAGGAGGCAGTGTACAACCTCCAGGACAGTTGTCTCACAGACTGTGATGTGGAAGATGGTACTATGGATGGCAATGACGAGGGGCACTCCTTCGAACTCTGTCCTTCTGAAGCTTCTCCTTACGTAAGGTCAAGGGAGAGAACCTCTTCTTCTATTGTATTTGAAGATTCTGGTTGTGATAATGCATCTAGTAAAGAAGAGCCCAAAACTAACCGACTGCATATTGGCAACCATTGTGCTAATAAACTAACTGCTTTCAAGCACACCAGTAGCAAATCCTCTTCTGAAGCTACTTTGTCTATTTCTCCTCCAAGACCAACCACTTTGAGTTTAGATCTCACTAAAAACACCACGGAAAAACTCCAGCCCAGTTCACCGAAAGTGTATCTTTACATTCAGATGCAGCTATGCAGAAAAGAAAACCTCAAAGACTGGATGAACGGACGATGTACCATAGAGGAGAGAGAGAGGAGCGTGTGCCTGCACATCTTCCTGCAGATCGCAGAGGCGGTGGAGTTTCTGCACAGTAAAGGACTCATGCACAGGGACCTCAAGGTCTGTATTTGTGGAACATCACACGAGGGTTTCAATCTGGGATTCAGAGCAGTACTTGCAGTACTCGTCAGTTTTTAACTGAAGGACCCTTAAGAGCAGAAGCATCTGGAAACAGAGGTCTGAGAAAGTAGCCTTAAGGGGCCTGCTGCAGAAATAAGAAGTCTCATGTTGGAAAACATCAGGCGAACCATGCATTCTCCTCTGTAATGTGTTTTGTTCATTTTACTGTGAAGTTTATTCCCAGTAGTCCAGATGAGAAAAAAAGAAAAAGAATATTTAGGTAAAATCCACCATAAGCAGATACACCCTGTTTTTCCCATGGCTTTGAATACTCTGCCACAAGTACCCCTAGGGCCCTGAAGCAGCATGGTGAAAGGGACTCAAATGGAAGGAAAGACATTAGTTCCTTCATTAGCCAATTCTGAATTGGGGCAGATCTCTGTACTTTTGCCCCTACTTCTGAACTCTTTGGGCTTTGAGGGAAGAGGTGAGAAGCTGGATGGAAAAAGCTTGTAAATGATTAACCAGTTGTCTCTAGGAAATACAGTCCAAATAATAAGGAAAAAAAATAATATACATATATATATATAAACAAATGGTTAACCAGGTGATTCTACGTAAAATTCTTACTAAAACATGGCATTCTGTAATCCTAGCTCTCTGGGAGGCCAAGGCGGGCGGATTGGTTGAGCTCAGGAGTTCGAGACCAGCCTAAGCAAGAGCGAGACCCCGTCTCTACCAAAATTAGAAAGAAATTAATTGGACAACTAAAAATATATAGAAAAAATTAGCCAGGTATGGTGGCGCATGCCTGTAGTCCCAGCTACTCGGGAGGCTGAGGCAGTAGGATTGCTTGAGCCCTGGAGTTTGAGGTTGCTGTGAGCTAGGCTGATGCCACGGCGCTCACCCTAGGCAGGGCAACAAAGCGAGACTCTGTCTCAAAAACAAACAAACAAAAAAAAAACATGGCATTCCTTAGTATGTGTTTCTGCAAAATAAGTATACGGAACTTTTATTTAACTAATTTCTATCATATTCCATATATTCATAGCAGTCACCAGTAGATGTGTAATGAATTTATAAATACTTTTTCCAATGAAATTAGTCTAACTTCTTGACAGATTTGGATCCATTTTAAGTATTTTCAGTTTTGTTTTATGTAACCACAAACTTTTGTTTCAGACACCATATTAGCTATTTGGACAGAAGTTATTTTTTTCTAAAATCAGCAGTAGGTTTCTAAATTCTGGAGTGTATTTTGAGAGTTTTGGGATAACAGGAATAAAAATTAGAAATAATTCCTAATTCCAATGTAATCGTTATTTAGTTATATGTAACACTGTGTCTCAGTGATTTTGATATAGGCCCAAACTGATTGCCAGGAATTGTTCTGCACTGAATGAAAAGTTCAGAGATGAATTATTTTTGTTGGAATGGAACAGACAATGTACAGGAGACCAGACACCCCTAACTTGAGAGAATACTTGCTGTTTAGGTTTGAATATGGTAAAGGCTTATTATTTGATGGAAAACGACTTGCTGATAAACAAATTCTTTTTGTATTTAACACTTGCTATATACACAGATGCCAAGTTGAAAGGCAACAAATTTATGTTTTCACTAATAATGAATATCTGCCTGCTAATTTATAATGTAAATGAGATGTTGGTACATGTCTGTTTAATGCTACAATGTTACCTAAAGATTTTTTTATATTTGTCTATACATCAGAAAAATTCCAAGAAAAAAGTTAATTTTCTCTTTTCTTTTTCTAGAAACCAAAAAGGGTTTATTCCTTTCTAAAGACAATTCCTTTTAAAGATTTCTAGTGTACTAAAAAGAAAATACCAGGAAGATTTTTGGTCTTGGCTGAAAAAGCTTTACATTTTGCTACGACATTCTAGGCCCTCTCCCCCTTTTGTATTTGGGTTACATTTTTGTTATCAGGACTCTCTGACACCTGCCTCTTCAGATTGACTTCTAGTCTTTTATTCTTTCCAGTCTGGGCTTTTCTCAGTTCCTCTAATATACAGCGTTCTCATAGAACCTTGTCTTTCTCCTTCGTCATTCTCAGCACACCTGGATTATTTTTTTTTTTTTTTGAGACAGAGTCTCACTCTTTTGCCCGGGCTAGAGTGAGTGCCGTGGCATCAGCCTAGCTCACAGCAACCTCAGACTCCTGGGCTCAAGCGATCCTACTGCCTCAGCCTCCCGGGTAGCTGGGACTACAGGCATGCGCCACCATGCCCGGCTAATTTTTCCTATATATTTTTAGTTGTCCAATTGATTTCTTTCTAATTTTAGTAGAGATGGGGTCTCGTTCTTGCTCAGGCTGGTTTCAAACTCCTGAACTCAAACAATCTGCCCACCTCGGCCTCCCAGAGAGCTGGGATTACAGGCGTGAGCCACCGCGCCCGGCCACACTTGGATTGTTTATCCTGTGGTTTCCATGGGGACATAAACCATTCTGTTGTGTTCACTGACTATAGCCTCAGTACAATGCCTGACATGTTCTAGATGCTCGTATCATTTTATTTTGAATTTTCTCTTGTTCGCAACCAAAAGCATTATACTAATTTAACCAGAAAAGGAAATCTGTTGGCCCATGTGACTAAACTGTTGAGGATTCAGGTAAAGCTTCAGCTGGGATCAAGTGATGTGGCCAGAACCTGGTTTCTCTCCTCCCCACTTCTTGCTTCCGTTTTCAGGCAGGCTCTCCCCTCATAATCTCAGGATGGTTGCCAGAGATTCTTAGGGCCACATGTTTTTCTTTTAAGCCTTTTAGAAGTGGTGGGGTAGAGGGTGGAGAGAAAAGTATTGTTTTCCTCCAGTGTTGATCAGAAGTCCTGGGTTTCATTTCCACTTGATAAACCAAGGACACCCACCCATCCCTGAACCAGTCTCCTGGCAGGGAATGGGATTATACAAATTGGTTGAGGTAACCTGTAGAGCCAGCATGACTTCCACACAAACAATGGGGTTGTTGCACAGTCAGGAAGAAAGGGGGTTTCCAAAGTCAAGTCAGATGTTTCTGATGGAAGCACGGAGAATAGATGCTGGAGCGCCAACATAGTGTCTATTACAGTGTTCAGTAAATACCAACTGCCCTCAGAAGGTGGGGGTGGGGAGGAAAGATGACATTTGAGGCCACATAGTCTGTTATTGTCTCTGGTATAAGGTTATTTGTGGGAGAGCTGCAGATTATTACACAGATTAAGTTATACACAATAATTTCATTGCTTCAAAGTCAAAATTGTATAATGGTATTTTGGAGTTTGGGAACAAAATGTTATTTCTGGTAGTAGTTGAAGCATGATGAAATTCAATTACATGAGCTAAATGGCTTCCTTTTTCCTATTTCAAGGGCTGCAAATGGTGGTCATATTACCTGCAGGGTAGAGTAGACTCTGAGGGAAAGATGATGTATTTCATGTAGGATACTTTGGGATTAAAGAGCCCTGAGACATTTGGTTAAATGTATCCTGTAAACAGTTTCACATGAAAGTTTAGAACTCGGGACAGAGGTCTGGAAGTAGATTGTAGTCTTGAGAGCATATGAGTTTTAGAAGAGGTAGCATAGGTAGTTAAGAACTCTTATTCCTCTTTAGTCTATTTTGCCCGCTCAGATGCAAACCCAATGATCAGTCTGTTTCATTCATTCATCAATAGTGATTAGCTATCATAGAGCAAGAACTGTACTCAGTGCTGGACACATGGCAGTGAATTCTAAGATCCTTGTCTCATAAAGCTAGACGACTTGAATTTGAATCCCTACTTCACTAATTGCTAGCTGGGTAACCTTAAGCAATTCATTTAACTTCTGGGCCTCAGTTTCCACATCTGTAAAATGGGGTACTAATAGTACTCATCTAATAGGGTTGTATTAAGAGTTAATAGTAGTAAGCTGCTTTGAACAGTGTCTGGCACATGGTAAGTGCTGTATATGCATTTGCTATTATTATTACTGTTATCATTATCATTACTATGGCTTAAGTCATAAATATAGAGAAGCTTGGAGGAATATATAAAATAATAAGATTGAAGAATAAGTACTGTGGCCCCTAGGGAATGTGGATCTCTCATGGTTTAAATAGATGTTCAATAAATGCTAGCTTTTTCTGTTCCCCTTCCCTTTTCTTTACTAACAGTGCCTGTCTAGCATAGAAGAATTGTTTTTATTTTCATATTCCATTTTAAAGAGAAGTATGGGGCCGAGTGTGGTGGCTCATGCCTGTGTGCTAGCACTCTAGGAGGCCAAAGTGGGAGGATTGCTTGAGGTCAGGAGTTCGAGACCTGCCTGAGCAGGAGTGAGACCCTGTCACTACTAAAAATAGAAAAAATAAGCCAGGATGGTGGTATGTACCTGTAGTCCCACATACTTGGGAGGCTGAGGCAGAAGGATCGCTTGAGCCTAGGAGTTTGAGGTTGCTGTGAGCTAGGCTGATGCCTCGGCACTCTATCCCAGGCAACAGAGTAAGACCTTTGTCTCAAAAAAAAAAAAAAAAACAGAGAAGTATGCTTGAGAATATCTGGTTTCTTATATTTCTTTCTCTATATAGTCATTTAAATAATTCTTTACTTTCTCTCTTACTCTATGTCCAAGACTGTACTTTTGTCTGTTTTATTTTTTCCAGCCTTCCAACATATTCTTTACAATGGATGATGTGGTCAAGGTTGGAGACTTTGGATTAGTGACTGCAATGGACCAGGATGAGGAAGAACAGATGGTTCTGACCCCAATGCCAGCTTATGCCAGACACACAGGACAAGTAGGGACCAAACTATACATGAGCCCAGAGCAGGTGAGTTTTTCAGACTTCTACTTAGTTAACATGGCAGCAAGCTATGTGTGCCTGATGAATCTCCTCCTACATTCTCATTAAAATACCCAGTAACATAAAGTCTGAAAATTATGAAAACTGGCAATAGCGTTCCACAGACGACATAGCAAGGGTACAACTTCTACAACCTGAATTGAGGGTAGATTAAGAAAATTAGTTAGAACACATAAAATGTGTTCACCCTCTGAACCAGACCATAACAGCAACCAGAAATTTAGAAAGAGATTTTGAATTCCACCCTCTGAAACATAACTCCAGTTTGCCTCATGTGGATATCTAGACACTGTTTTAAGAGCGAGCTAGAGTCAGGGTTACTGTACTGAGTATCTGTGGTAATTCACAGGCAGCTTCCAGCATGTACCATGGCAGGAAGTAAAGGTACATAGGCTGGGTTGTGTTGCCTTGTGGGATGCTTGGTCCTCAGAGGACAAGCACTGTAATCAAGGCAGGCACTGGAAGAGTAGTGGAAACCCGGTATCCTGGGAGCTTCAGAGAAGCATCATGCTCAGCCACCAACAGGCAAATGATCTTTACAAGCTTCTTTATGCTTAGAGCAGCACGTCTCAAACTCCTTGGTCTCAGTACTAATTTACACTTATAAAAATGGTTGAGAACCCAAAAGTTTTTCTTATAAAATTTTATCTATAGGCCGGACGCGGTGGCTCACACCTGTAATCCTAGCTCTCTGGGAGGCTGAGGCGGGCGGATTGTTTGAGCTCAGGAGTTCGAGACCAGCCTGAGCAAGAGCGAGACCCCGTCTCTACTAAAATTAGAAAGAAATTAATTGGACAACTAAA